>JZSA01006307.1:0-25503 GCA_000956155.1 Cotesia vestalis
TGTGTGTGTATATAAGTATGTAAACCTCTTCTAACTTTTGAACGGTTGAACCGATTTTATCGCGGTTGGTGCCATTCGAAAGAGCTTCACTGAACTTAGATTTCCTAAGAATTTGAACCGATTCGGACCGATAGATTTTGAAAAATTTAGAGAAATTTAAAAAAAAATAGGAAAAAAATTTTTTTCAGAAGTGGTTTTTTTGGAATAACTTTTAAACGGCCTTACCGATCGATTTCAAAAACTAATCAGCTTTCAACCTTAAAAAACCACGTCAATTGCCGCCAATCCGGTTAAAATCGGTTGATTCGTTCAAGAGATATCGTGAACGAAAAAAAAAACCGAAAAAAGTGTTTTTTTCACATAACTTCGATATTTCTTTTAGGATCGTTTTTGGTGAAATGGAAAAATTTTTAAAGCTTAAAAAACTGCGTCAATCACTGCCAAGAACGTAAAAATCAGTTGATTGGTTCGAGAGATATCCTCGACGAAATATTTGGATACAAGGATTTTTTCAACATTACTCCGACATTTTTTGGAATAACTTTCAAAAAGCTCAACCGATCGATTTCAAAAACTAATCAACTCTTAACATAAAAATATCACGTCGATCGCCGTCGGTCCGGTCAAAGTCGGTTCATTCATTCGTGAATTATCGTTGACGAAAGAAAACCGAAAAAAGTGTTTTTCCATAATTACTCCAAAATTCTTGGTTCGATCAAACTAAACTTACAGATTCTTTATAGAGATTAAAAAATTGCACCGAATGCTGCCAACCGCGTAAAAATCAATTCATTTATTCAAAAGTTACTGCAGTTTGAAAATTTGAAAAATTGTGTTTTATCGAAGTTTTATCAGACTTTCGAGCTCGAAGAGCTCAAAAACATCGAAAAGTTGTCCCTCTAAGCTTAGGGAGCTTAAATTAACACATAAATTATATTTTTGAGCTCGGAGAGCTCAAAAACATCATTAGTGCAGTTTTAGGCTCCTGATATAAAATTAGCGGGAAGTTGCACGGATGGCCTTTAGGGTCTACCGTTTTTCTAATTTTTTTTTTAATTTTCAAAATTTCGACGATTAATGCCTCATATACTATTTATTTTTTAATTTTAGGAATTTTTGTGAGTTTTTTATCTTAATTTATCGAATATTGACTACTACAATTGTTGTGACTCAACTGAAGCGAAAGGACTTCCTTAATGCTGTTTGTTGATGGAAAATAACTAACTTTTGCATTATTTATAATTTATTGAATGTTATAAAAATTAAAGTCTAACATTTACTCATTCGAATATATCGATTTAGAAATGATCGTTTAAGCGTAACATTAAAATTTATTAGAGATAAATGATGTCTCGAATTTATTATTACAAATAAACAGCCATAGACTGGAAATTAGTAAAAATAAAGGACATTGCTGATTTTTGATACATCAGTCTCATTTTTTTAAAACTGAAAAGTATTTTTTTTTTTAAATAGGAAAACTGTGAAGTAGAATTACAATTCGTGTCATATAATTAAAATTGTCTGGAAACATTACAATGCACTGTGTAATTTTACAATGAAAGTTGTAAAAATAAAAAAAAGTTTTAAAAATTTTTTATGAGATTATTGTAATATAAATTACAATATTTTTTAGTCATTTTACATACAATTATGCCGAATCAGATCACAAATAATGCTTGCAAAATTAAAAAGCTTTTTCTTAAAAATTGTGGAACGTTTCTGTAATATTACAATGCGTGTCAGGTTTATGCGTTAGTATTGTAAAATTACAATACATCTTAGTAGATTTCCTGACAGGTGTTCGAAAATTACATGAATTGTATTTTATTTCGCATTGCTATACACTGATTTGTAATTTTACTTATTATTTGTTTTGTAATATGATTGTAATTTTATGAAAAGTTTTAACAGTGTACTTTTGATAAATAAAGAATGTCAATAAATCAACTGATAGTGCATTCTTGATTAAAAGCTATTGTCGATAGTCTATATAGTTCGAATTAGAATATGTAAGATATAAGCTATCCCGGAAAAAAAAAAATACTTATATATAGTCATATACAATATAACTTAATCACATACGAATTATTGTACTTGAAGAAGAAAAAAAAATCACTATAAATTCGTAAGATTTGTGATTTCTAAATCATTATTATGAACAGAATCATCAGCAGTAATAGGAATATGATTTCGTTCAGATTCTGATGTTTCTGGGTGATAAGTATTTGGCCACAGTGAAAAATCTGATACTGTCGATGGAGAATAATCTTGGAATCCATTAGCATGTTCAAGAAGATTTCCGTGGTTATTTCGATGGTAATTAATACTTGCTGAGTGCGCTGATGTGTAATTATTATTTATAAATGAGTTCGATGATCCATACCATGCATACTCTTGGTATTGATAAATTTCTGCTCTTCCATAATCTTTAAAGCATTCGTTGCGTTCGCCATATGAATCCGATTTAGAATCTTGTTTCCCATAGTCATTTTGTTCATGCGATTGTTGTGCTTGACAAAATACTCGATAGTCTTGCTTGTCTATTGTATTTTGCTTTTCTGTTATGCTGGAAAATATTTGCCGTCGATCATTATGATTAGCAAAGTCAGTGAAACTTGCAATTCGTTCATAATTCTGATGTACTGATGATGGTACACAAACAGGAGGAGAAGAGTATAGATAACCTTCTGAACTAGAACAATAGTCGCGTTTTTGATCATTTTGAAGAGATAAAGTATTTTGTGATGGAGTCGGAGATGAAAGACTAGTAAAATCTTCTTTTAGATCAGGTTTTATTTCAGATTTAACTAATTTTGGTAAATTATCTACAGACTTAACTGAATTTTGCTCTTTCTTAAACTTCATTCGACGATTTTGAAACCAAATTTTGATTTGTCTTTCAGTTAATGATAAAGAAGCTGCCATCTCAATCCGTCGTGGTCGACACAAATAACGTCCACAAAGAAATTCCTTTTCAAGTTCAAATAATTGGGCACTTGAATATGCTGTTCTCGATCTTTTCCCACTACTATGTTTACGTTGATTACCTAGAATTAAACAAGATAATTTCATCAGATAGTAATATTTTTTACATCTCAAGCTTATAGTCATTTTTTTTTTAGTAATTGATGAGTGTGCTTCGTAACATCACTATACAGAGTTTTAATCAATGCATAAAATCCCTAAGATTGGCAAATGACTAATCACGAATTCTTGTCCAAGTTATGGCATTTCATAAGCGCAGTATCTATTTATTAAATACTAACAGTCCGCTCCGGCTTGGCACGGGTATTTAACAAAAATTTCAAAATTAATTGTAATATAATATAGTCTATGTCAACCGGTGATAGTGTAGCTTTCCAATAGTGAAAAAATTTTTCAAATCGGTTCAGTAGTTTCGGAGCCTATTCAATGCAAACAAACAAACAATCAAATCTTTCCTTATAATAATAATATTAGTATGGATATATGAGGTATTCCACATCAAATCAACCACATTGGAATTCAACCTTTGACTTCGTTAAAAATTTTTTTTTCACCTTTTATCTCCATAAATAGTATATTACACACCCAGGGAAGTAAAATAAGAAATGTCTCAGATCACATGTAATTGTTGTCCGAGGCGAAGCCGAGGTCAACAAACATGTGATCTGAGGCTTTCTTATTTACTTCCCGAGGAGTGTATACTATTTTTCTCCTCGACGGAGGCGGAAAGCGGCATTTTCGCTTAGCGCAGCGGGAGGAAAATTGACGCTTTCCGCCCGGAGGTGAGAAAAAAGACTTTTTCTAAGTACCGTTTCTCGCCGTGAGTGCAACGCGAGAATAAGGTGGGATCGGCTATTAAATAAAAAAATATTTTTTTTTTAACTGAGCTTATTTCTTCTAACACCATTCTAAATACTGATAAGGACGTTCAAAGGACCTCAGAGATTATTATTATAAAAACAAAAAATCTACAATAAAAGTGGCAATCATAAGAAATTAGGGTAGTTTTGTCACGTTATAAGAACTACATTATTTTGTGTAGTTAAAAAAATAATGCCATTACTCGGAAATGATGTTTTCTTTTGCCTGATTATATTTATCGTACTGCTATGTATAGAAAAATTCAAGAAGATATTGTGGGGAATTAAACTATTAAAAAAAACTAGGAAAACGTTGACCCTAAAAGCCATACTTGCAACTCAAAGAGTAAGCTTTTCTATGCTTTTGAGCTCTGCGATTAACGTCTTTTATTAAGTATACATGTAAATAAATATAAAATTCAAATAAATTTATACGAAATCGCGTTAATGACTATTTTGAGTTAGTAGGGTATCAATATCGATCTAGTTTAAAATTATTTCCAATTTATTGAAGTAAATGGAATATTTTTCTTATCTCTTGAGACTCAACTGATAAGAAGTACATGTAGCTGTTTCTAATCGAACTAAAAAAAAAAAAAAAGATATCTTATGAAGTCATAGAAAACGATAATTCCAGCCTTAAATAATAGAAAACAAAAAATTATCAATTTGTCGTAAAGATTAACTCGATAGCTGTGAATAATTTTTTTATAATTCATTTTTTGATTGCAATATATGAATTCAAATTTAAGTTACAAGTATATAATTCGCGTATTTAAGTATATGTGAAACCGTATTTCACTTTTTTAATTTACTGGGTTGACCATCGTAATAATTGAAGAAATTTCTCAAGATTTGAAAAAATAATTAAGAAGAATATGTTTGGCTGTGAATCAAATCGTCTGCGTATCTAAACAACAATATTTTTCACATTTTCAAAGTTTTTGCAGTTGAAAAAAAAATAAAAAACTTAATTTTTTTCTATTACAAAATACAGTTTAATTATCACTCGATTAATGAAGAATCTATTGTTACTCGTGTCTACTCATTTTCCTGGGGCTACTGAGCGTCAATAACTCAGTGTTTCTTCTAATCTTATCATAAGTTTGCTTCAGGCATTTTGACGAATTTGTCACTATCTAGTGGATCGTTGGAATTTCGAATAAGAACAATAGAAAATATTTCGCTGCTTTAATAATTTAATTACATTAATATTTATAAGGTTTTTTCTCAATTATATTTGTCTCAATATTTGGTTCATTCTAAAACAAAATGCTTAGTCCGGAATTCTTTTCAAATCATGATTTTGGAAATGTTACGAACATTTTAGAATTCATTAAGCACGTTGTTTTTTTTTTATTCAGACAGTAAAAATTTTGCGTCAAAATGCGTCAAAAACGTTGGGTTAAAAATTTAACACTTTTTCTGTTAATTTAACACACATGGAGAGAAAAGAATAGTATTTATTCCTATGTAGAATGGTAATCATTACCATGTTACATAGTAACGGAAATTTTTGTGAGAACCCTGTGTAAATTTGCTAATAAAAATCTTAGAAATTGTGATAAAAATATGATTAATCACTCATTCGATGCGGAATTGAATTCTGAAAATAATGTTGTTGTTTTTTTTTATTTTTTTGATAAAAATTTCAATTTGTTATTAACAAAAACATAACCAAAATGAAAAATCTCAGTTTTCCGTAAATAACTCAATAACTATTGGTGATATCAAAAATCGGAAAAAAGATCCTCACAGAGGAGAAAATTTCTGAAAAAAAATCTTGACTCCTGAAGCTCTAGTTTGAAAAACAATAATTTTTATTTAATGTTGGAAATAGGGTTCTGCGCGACTTTCATTCGACACGGCCGCGCCGATGCTAACATACTACAGCAATTGCGTGGAACCCTATTTTCAAGATTAAATAAAAATTATTGTTTTTTTTCAAGCTAAGGTTCCGGGAGTCGAGACTTTTTTCAGAAATTTTCTCCTCTTTAAGGATCTTTTTCCCGATTTTTGATATCAACAATAGTTATTGAGTTATTTACGAAAAACTAAGAATATTTAATTTGGTTATGTTTTTTATTAATAACAAATTAAAATTTTCATCAAAAAAATAAAATCACCTCAACATTATTTTCAGAATTTAATTACGCATCGAATGAGTGATTGTTCATATTTTTATCACAATTTCTAAGGTTTTTATTAGCAAATTTACACAGAGTTCTTACAAAAATTTCCGTTACTATGTAACATGATAATGATTACCATTCTACATAGGAATAAATACTAATCTTTTCTCTCCGTTCAATAAATGTTAAATTTACACATTTACACAAATTTACAGAAGTGTTCAATATTTAACACTAAATTTTTTGATGCAATGACGCACAATTTTTTACTTAATTTGCTTTTAATTAATACTTATGTAAACTAATGATGTCAAAATGCTAAATAAAATGACTTAAAATCTAATAAACAAAATCGAATTGATCGTTTATATAAAATAACCACCCGCAGCAAAATTATTAGTTTTATCAACCGTACCTGTGATTTTAGAAGAGATTCCCGAGTCGAAATCTCCAACGTTTTTCCAACGTTTCCAACGTCTCAAACGCGATTCCAACGTTTGAGACGTTGGAAACGTTGGAAAAACGTTGGAGATTTCGACTCGGGTTTTCAAAGTGATATTTTTTAAATAAAAAGTAAACAGTAAGAGAAAAATAAACAAAATTCAACTCAACTCATTCGAGTGCTTTTGTCAAGTACTTAAGTGTCTACATAGCAATAAATTTTGAATCATTGTTCTCAAACATTTTGTGTTAAATAGTCAACGCATTTATGTTTTTATTCTCTTAAATGAACGCTAATAAGTGTTAAATATTTAAAACAAATTTTTTGACGCAATGACTCAAAATTTTTCACCCTGTACAAGTATTTAGTGTAATTATTGTATAAAATAGATATGCACCAACTACTGCCATTCGTTTTTCGGAAGAAGTACCAACTGAAATTGTGTGTGCAGATAGTCTCAAAGTATTTAAAAATGAAATATTTGAATTCTTGTTTAATACTGATTTATAAAATAAGTAAATGCGGTTAAATTGAAATTCTTAAAATTATAAAATAAACTAAGCTAAACCTACTGTAAAATGTAAAAATTAAAATTATTCGGTATATATAGTCCAAAATTCGTTTAACTTTATTAATATGTACTTTACTTGCCATTAGGCAATTATATCTTGACAATAAATAAATTAACATCTGAATATCAACTACCGGCAGCTTACTAATACCAATTTCAATAATTTATAATAATCCATTCTATAAAGTCCAAGCTTTATACATGAAATTATAAATGTATCAAGTTATAATGCATTCGAAAGAGATTCCATGAGAGACAACCAGTATTACAAAAAGTTTTATAATTGACTGATTATCTGATAAATTTACAGAAAGAAGCAAATTTCGAAATATAAGTACTTGTTTCAACGAGTAGTTATATCTCCCCTGGAAATGTTTCCCCTACTTTGGTGACTTAATTTGGAATATAGAAATGGCACAAAAAGTCGTTATGATGGATGATAAAAGAATCATGATAATTATGATTATAAACCTATTTATCGTTAATAAATACCAAAAAAGCCTCAAAACAAAATTTGTAAATATTTAGATTAGTCGTTAAAAAATAACAATCATTATAAAGAATACTCAATACTCGTTACAAAATTTACGTCAGTGCATCATAGTTGAATATTACACTGTAAATCCAAGTGATTTAACAAAACACACTTAAAGTGTTTTGTTCCTGTCTTGAAGCATTGCAGTCACTTTTACAACACTTCGACGTGTTTTAATTTCCTATGTTAAATGCCCATTTGTAGTCACTTTTAAAACACTTGGATTTACAGTGTATTCCCATGAAAAAATATGTATCTTTAACATTGAAAAATCACATCTGAAAATGTATATGAACTATTTCCTGTATGCATCACGCAAAGAAATCATATTTGTTCTCTTTTACATGTTGAATGCATTCGACCATTATCGAAAAAAATAGTCGAAAATTTTTGAAAAATTGATGCGAGATGAATTGTTCATTCAGGCTGTTAACTCACCCGTTTTAGTCGGCATTCAACAACAATAATTTATGTTTCCTTTATGAACTAATGTATCCTTACATAGATACAAATAAATGTAATTTTTATAAATGATGCATAAAAAGTTTTCTTTTTTTTTGTTGATGTTTTCTACGAAAATACGTATAAAATAAATATAAAGTGTATATGTAAATTTTTTCTTTGCTTATATACGTTTCATATAAGTTAAAAATTTACATTATTTCTATGAGTGGTAAGTCAGTACATCGACCGTTTACGAATATAATTTTTTTTGGATAGTAAAAATTTAGTGGAGAGAACCAAAAATTTCCGTGACAAAATATATTGAATATTTTTTATGAAAAATTTTATTAAGTCTTGCTTGTTAAAATATAATTCTTCTAAATTTTTATTGAAATCCGTGAAGTTTAACTCAACGAATAATCTATCCGAAATAACTGATTAATTCTTAAAAAAAATAAGAAATAGGCTAGAGCAAAAAAGGTCGGATTATTGAAATCCGCTGTTATTAAGCTAGGTAAATTTAAGAAGCAGTGTTAAAAGATACTAGCCATAAAAAGTACAACGAATAGTATGAGATCACAGTATAATTTTTGACAGTTTTCAAAAAAGGTATACTTTTCTATGGTAGATACAAAAATCGCTCTCACTATATAATATAACACATGTAATAGTAATGTTTTTCAGTATTATTAGCTTGGAATCGGTAGGCTTAAACCTCGTCTACAAGATCATCTATATTTTAAATTATTATTGAATCATCATAAATCTCACCTCTGTGAACAGGCATTAGACGTTGATTAGATTGTAAAAATAATGGATGTTCCTGCTCTTCTTCTTTTATTTGCCATTTTTTCATCCTTGATTGATGTTGAATATTTTGTTGTCGATATTGCTGAGACTGCTGATAATGTATATGATGGCTGATACCTATATGTTCACGATCCGATATCTGCTGCTGATGTGAATAACAATCTTGTGAAAGTAATCCAGAATTATAAATCTCTTTTTCAGAGGTATTTTTTGAATTCAATACGTTATTGTTTTCTCTACTTATTGGAACTGAACTACTATTTTGATAATTTGAATAATCACGTAATCTAGATTCTACAGATCCACTTGATTCCGCACTCTCAGGAGAAAAAGTATAAATAGGATTTACTCCTAAATTACTATTTTGATTAATTCTGGTTCGAAATTCTTCTACAGTCATTTTATCATCCTTGTTATCATTAGTTTTGGGTCTTAGGTCGATGTCAACAGCTTTATCTAGCATATTATTGTCACATAAATTTCGTGATGAACCATTCGAATATGTTTCAGCGACTGACATCGCAACAATTATTGTTTAAATTTATTATACATTGAATACCCACTGTTATTTTTTGAGAAATAAGGCTGTTAGTCTTAATGATCGCGACATATGCAATCATAAATCACGGCGGCTGAATTCTAATGGTTCCGTCAAAATTTTCTCGTTTATTTAAGTGTTAAATGTAAAACTATTTCATTAACGTTGTATTTTTGACAAAAAAAACAGATATTGACTGGTAACAATTGATTTAAATTAAAGTTAAATTGATATTCAATTGAGCACTAACGACTTTTTCTTAAGTCAGAATTAGATTCATTTTTTCGTTTGAACAGCTAATTATAGTAAATTTTTACGATCACATCATAGACTTCAAAATATTCTACAATTCTATGGAATTTTGTGTTCCGTTAGTATTCGATGACTATATGTTACTGACAATACCAAGTTTACAATATAGTACTGTAGAGTGCCTATTAGTTATACTGTCGTTACACGTATCAGATTGGATAGTTGCCTTAAGCGATAATCGTAATTTTAGGGGACATCGATGTTATTTCATTCAATAAACTATTGTAAAAGTTGATTTTAATGTTGTTTATTAATTTAGTTTATATTTGAGCAGACAGTTGATTAGTGATATTTTTTTTTCATTTTAGTAAAATTCGTATGAAATATTAAAAATGTGATAATTCAAAAAATTGAAGTTTTTTACTGTTTTTTTTTTTTTTTTTTTTTTTTTCATTGTAGTCTCTTCAAAGTTAACATAAGCTTAAATATTATACATTTTTTTTCCGGAAGTAATTCAAGTTTTAAACGTTGAACGAAATTTAAAATTTTTTTGTAAAATAGATTATCAAAAATGAATAAATATTGATTATTTATTCAAATTATTAATGGAAGATTTAGTGGATTTTATTAGCCTGCAGTTATTTACAGTCCGACTTATATCATATCTTCATAATTTGAGATCTGTGTGGGTTGTGTTGCCAACTGATTGATTTATGACCTTTCATACTTTTTTCGTACTTGAAAAACTACATCGAATGCCGTAAACTGCAGCACATTTGAACGATACATTTGAAAATTGTATTCGTTTAAGAATGTTGAAGAAAATGTTTTTTCCCAAAAAAATCTTAAATTTTTGAACTCAAAAGAGCTCAAATATATAAAAATCATTTATTTGGACTAAAAAAAGTAACAAATCCAATATTTTATGATCTATAAACTTATTAATATATTCTCACTTCGAATATATTTTTGAGTTAAGTATTTTTTAGGTATTTTCATTAACTTTGTATAGTTTTTCGAACGATTGTCATATTATCAATAGTAATACAGTCGAACTTGGATAAGTGAGAGGTGATGGGACCAACATTTTATTCTCACTTATGGAGGTTTTCATTTAACCAGGTTTCTCACTTATTGAGGTATTGTAATGGCGTTTCTCACTTAGGGAGGTATAGACCTCTCTAAGAAAATAGAAAAATTTAAATACAGTACTTATTAGGATTATTATTAAATCTCTATACAAATATACTAAAAGCAAATACACACGGAGAAAAAAATATCGTGATAAACACGAAACTTTGTATCGTCATTATCACAATCATACACGGAAAAAAAAATATTGTTAAAATGACTATCCAACGTATCCTCAAATGACGTTTTCTTAAAATAACGATCCGGATTTCTGATTTAAAGATTCATTTGTTTGACTTAAGCATACAGAGAATAGCTCTTGTAAATATATGTAGTTTCGTCAAAACAGGCAACTGTTTTGTTAACGTGAGGATCTGTCTAGTTGAATTGACTAAATGTAACGCTAAAATAATGTTACGGATCGTCATTTTGATGATTCGCTGGATAGCTGAATTGGCTATACAGCGTATCTCTAAAAAAATGACTATACAGCGTATAGTCAGAATAACAATAAGTATCTTTATTCTAACGATATTTTTTTCTCCGTGTATGTATAGCGACTGTTAACTAACGTTTGTATTCTATCACTATACGTATTGTGATTGCCTCAAAACGTATGGTGCTAAGGACTATGCGTATCGTGATAATCACGATACACCGCTTGCAGTGCCACTACTTTCCCACTACTTTTCGCCTGGATCGTAATAATTACGATACGTACAGTGATGAGAGCGATATTTTTTTCTCCATGCATTAAAGTAAAGTACAATACAAAGTAATATAATCAAAACTATTTATTTATTATTATGATTAATGTCAAAATAATCGGAAATTTTCTTTTGAATGTCCTGTTTATCACTCTGAACATATTTTTCCAATTCGTATATCTTGTCAAAAATAGACTGATCGATTTTATTTGTGGAAAATTGAAAATATTGATAAAGTGTTTCTAAGGCGTTCACGGCTTCTTGTTTCTTTGGAATAATAGGCATTTCAGTCAATGTCATTTCAGGAGCTTCACTATCTTCATCGTCACTAACATTTGATGTCAACGTACTCAAACAATTTTGAATTATATCATCATCAGTGTGTTCACCAGTAATTATAACATCATCGTAAACCTGAACAAAGTCTTCAAAAGTAGGTTGTAATGTACTATTTTCACTTGGCGTGAGTTTAGTCCATTCCTCAGTAGTAGGATTATCATATATTTCTGAAGTAGAATCTTCCTTTTCATCTCGACCATTCCAAAAACCAGCTTTTTTAAAACAATTCTGAATAGTTTTATTACCAACAGTATACCACGATTTTCTAGCGAATTTCATTGCTAACAAAATATTTATGTCAGGGTTAATACTTATTTCTAAACACGTAAGAATATGCTTTACAACTTTTCGTCGATAAAGTCGTTTAAACACGTGTATAATTCCTTGATCCAAAGGTTGAAGCTTACGTAAGCGACGAGTACTCGTCGTATTAGTGGGCAGAAATATAACCTTAACATTTGAAAGCGTTGGTACATCACCATGGGCAGAGCAATTATCGATAATAGAATTATTTTCCTTTTTTGTCTATGCATATCTTTATCAAGTTTCATCAGCCAACTTTTAAATATTGTTTTTGTCATCATGGAATTTGGAAAATGTGAAGAATAGGTGAAAGAAAGAAAAAAAATGTGGTCAAGTCTTACTAATAGAAGTATAGCGTGAATAGTAGTCTCAAGTATAGAGGTTTGACGTCAAAAATAACTCTCACTTGCAGAGGTTTTCATTTCTCACGTATGGAAATTTTTGAGAGTAAAAGCAAAGGGACTCGATAATGATTCTCATTTATCCAGCTTTTTCACTAACCCAGGTGTCACTTATCCAAGTTCGACTGTATGTGCATTGAGGTGCGACAAAGTTACATGTAATAACGTGCTTATTTTGTATGAAGTAGTTCCGACTAAAATTATAATTCGAGAAAAAAAATTTTTTTGATCTTTATAGATCTACACAATTTTCAACATACTGCTGTGTTGTGAAAATCAATTTTCAATTATCAGGAATTATTGTTTACTCCCCGATGTTCGAAAATTAAGCTCTTATCAGATTTTGACGTTTAAAAGTCCTGGGACATTAAGAATAATAACTGACTATAGAATAAAATAATTCTGACTACTCCCACCATGATCTCCTAATGTGCTATATATTTGTGTGTGTGTGTGTTTCGGTCTGCATGCGTGTGTGTAAACCTCTTATAACTTCTGTATGGCTTACACTTACCCAATCAAAATGCGGTTTGCACCATTTCGAAAAGTCTTGCTGTCTTTAGATTTTCCAACAATTGGAATTCATTAAACTATGTAAATTTTCAGAAATTTTAAAAATGAAATTAAAAAAAAAAAAACGTTTTATATGGACACATTTTAAACTACTATATACTGATCACTCTAAAAGTCTTGTCAGCTTTTAACCTTGAAAACAACTTCTATTGCAGTAAAGTAGATGTTTTAAGTGAGATTTAAGATATACCGCTATGCAAAAATTTAAATAAACGTGTATTTCTAAAATAACTTTCCAATTTATTAAAAAATTTTCAGATTTTTGAATCTTGAAGTGCTCAAAACCATGTTACAAACTCTATTTTTGAACTTAAAAAGTCTTATAAGTCACGAATATTCATGTTTTTTAATGTTTTAAACGTATGGCAGTAGCCAGAAGTTCTAGAGATCGCCTATAGAGTCAACCTATTTTTAGATGTTCCAAGCTAGAAAATTATAAAAACTGGAAATACAAAAATAGGATTAACTACTTTAAATTGTCAATTTTTTCAATGAGTTGTTCAAATTTTTTTTCTTTTTTGAAATATGTCAATATTTACAAACATTTTTGAATAGGAAGATTATCAATAAAGATATAAGAAATAAAAACGTCCAATCGAAACTAGCAAGAATCAATACGTGCTTCAAAGAGGATTGAGAGTGGGTTGTCACCCTTGTCTTTTCTTGAGCAGCGTGAGAAGCCAGCCATCTTGAATGATGTATGGCGTCGGTTACGAGGTTGGCTGAGCGGCCATCACTCAACAGCGGGCTTCAGAGCTATCAGAGTGGCGTGTCGAAGATTCTCACTGTCTACTCTCTTGCCTTCTATCTCTATCGTGCCTTCTTCTTGTTTTTTTAGTAAAGAACAAACCTTTTGCTGCATATCGAACAATTCGAAAATTTTAAATTTTTTCTCTCTCAGCGTTAGCTAGTAAAACGATAAACCAAAGATACTTTCTAAATATCATCATACATAATACTTAGGTGTATTGATATGAATCACAGAGAAATAGCGTTTAAAGAACGAAATCACAATGAATATCATACATGTGTAAAACTTTAATAACATTTGTTCCATTTTCTTGCCACACAATTTTTATAAAATTAATTAATTACATCATTTTTAGAATTACTTATTTTTATGAATTTGATTTGAATGACTCACAATCTCAAGCACAAAATAATCTAGTTAACCACACTAATAAATCTAGTGATACATGAGGGGTGGAAATACATTTTAGAGTGCAAAGTAGAGCCTGTGTGATGGAAGGATGTAAAACCTAGTAGTAGTTCAAAAACATCTATCTACAATGTTCGATGCTATTAAGAAAAGTTTTAGTACATCAGTTAACATAAATGTTTCTGATATGTCCAAAAAAAATTTTTATTTGCATCATGAAAATTTCAAAGTTCCAAACATGAGGAAGTTTTTCTAAATTATGGTTCAAAAATGCTCCTTGAAGGTTCTTAAAATATCTTATACAAATGTAAATACGTATTGAATTTTTGGCTGTATTACAGGCCTACTCATAAAATCTCTTTAATCCATTTTTATTCAGATACAACTTGAATCATTTAAATCTCTACGCTAATTCAACTTTACTAAGTAACATTCATATTCACGTAAAACTCTAAACAGTTACAACTGTACTCAAATATAACAGTAGTCACCTTCAACTCTGCTCAGCTTCATTAATATTAATTTTTAACTCTATTCACTAAAATTATCGCTCAGTTACATACTTATTTATGAGAGAATGTAATCAATTATATATGTGATCACTGACAACTGTACTCACGATCAACTCTACACTCAAATGTACGGTTAATTTGTAGAGTAGAAAATTTTTTATCAGTTAATCTTAATCACTTACACTGTACTCAAAATCAACTGATTAATTTAAGCGGATTTAAACGGAACTTTAATTAAATGCTCAGAAATCTATTGAAGCTGATTTTTATACTGATATCGGTGAAAATTTTATTTATTTTTTCGATTTAAGAGTTTTCCTAGTGTTTCAATCTATTACATGGTCAGGGCTTTCTGACAAAAAAAATTAGGAAAACGGTTGAGCCCGAAGGCCTTCCCTGTAATTCCCACTAATTCCATACCTACATAGAAAAAAAAATTTCTTGAACCAAGAAAATTATAAAGAAGACCGAAGTTATTTTGGAGCAAGAAGAAATTTTCTTGGCTTAAAAAAATTTAACTTCGTTCAAGAAATTTTAACTTCACTAAAAAAATTTTCAATTTTCCTTCCCCTTTCTTGATTTAAGAAAATTTACGCTTGACTCAAGATTTTCTTTCTTTCTGTGTAGGCGCTTAGAATTGCAGTTGTGATGTTTTTGAGCTCTTCAAACTTAAAAATTCAATTTATGTGTTATTTTAAACTCTCTAACCTCAAAGAGATAGCTTTTCTATGCTTCTGAGCTCTTCGAGCTGAAAAGTCTGATAGAAGTTTCATAAAACACTATTTTTTTAATATTCAAACCGCAATAACTTTTGAATGAATCAACCGATTTCCACGCGGTTGGTGGCATTCGACGCAATTTTTTGAGTCTCATGAAAAATCGATAAGTTTAATTGATCGAATAAGGAGTTTCGGTTTTCTTTCGACAATGATAACTCACGAACAAATCAACTGATTTTGACCGGGCTGGCAGCGATCAACGTGGTTTTTCAATATTAAGAGCTGATTCGTTTTTGGAATCGATCGGTAAAGCCGTTTAAAAGCTATTCCAAAAAAACCACGTCTGAAAAAAAACTTTTTTTGCTTTTTTTTTAGATTTCTCAAAGTCTATCGGTCCGAATCAATCCAAGTTATATTCAAAATCTAAGTTTAGCCAAGCTCTTTCAAATGGCACCAGCCGCGATAGAATCGGTCATACCGTTCAAAAGTTACAAGAGGTTTACATACTTACACACACACCTAACCCCTTAAACGTGACAGCTAAAACATAACGAAAAATCTTTAAATTGAAAATTTTCAGAATTCCGGTGATAACTATAGTTATGATAACTACAGTGTATATATACACTGTAAATCCAAGTGTTTTAACAAAACACACTTAGTGTTTTGTTCCTATCTTGAAGCATTGTAGTCACTTTTAAAACACTTCCACGTGTTTTAATTTCCTATGTTAAATGCCCATTTGTAGTCATTTTTCACTTGGATTTACAGTGTATCCTTACTGGTTAGAAAGCAATTTGGGTTTTTATTTTCAGATGATCCGTTTTTGAGTTATCGAGCCGACCATGGAGGGGGAAATCGTCTCTAATGCTCTACGAGATTGTTAATAACTTTGTGATAATTAAATGTTTTTTAATAAAAATTTAGGGTAATAATATTTAACGTACCCTTAATAAAGTAAAAAAAAAGTCCGATCTCCAAATTCCTTTATTTTCCTTGTCAAAAAAATTATTTTCCCTGTTAAAAGTAAATCATAAGATTCGAAACACTGCGTCGACTGCTGTCAACTGCGTTAAAATCGGTTAATTCATTCAAAAGTTATTGCGGTTTAAAAATTCAAAAAATTGTGTACTATGAAACTTCTAAAACATTACAAGTGCAATTTTAAGCGCCTAAGTATAGAATTAGCAGAAATGTTGCAGGATTGATGACTTTAATTGAGCTATTTTGTTATCAGAAGTCCACTGAGCAAAGTGCACTGAAAAAAAAGTTTTCTGCTCCGCACTGTACAGTATCGCTACTGTCAGTATCCACACGTTGCTGTCTAGAGGAAAGTGAGATTAGGAAAACTGTATACTAACGGTAGCAATAGTTTCGTGAATGACACCGAATAGATCGTGACGGTTAGTATCCAGACTGCTACTCGTAGCTGTACGGATTGTACCCGTAACGATCCACTCGTTACTATCTAGTTACTATACAATAGATGCTGCCGAGTAGAAAACTTTTTTTTCAGTGTGTGATAATAACAATAATAAAATTAATTTCACATTTATCGGAATTAAGAAAAAAAATTTTTTTTCAATTTTGATTCAGTACATTTATTTTTTTTTACAGTTAATATATTATAAAATAGAGGATCACCAGCAACAAAACTTTCTATTCAAGCTGAAGCTAGCATGTTACGAAAAACCATCAACGCTCACATGTGACGCCCCGTCAATGACAGAAGGGTGCAATCAATAACCGCATCGAGTTTGCATACGCATTTCTATACGCATACCTTTCATAGTATCTTTTTTTTTTTATATTGGAGGTGGTGTGTATGAAGGATTCGTAAATATATTAGTACTATATTATATATTTACATATTATATATGTATATATGATACCACTGCTGGTGTATTTAATTTGCAATACTCCATTTACTCCATTGAATACCCCAAGAATCCTCTTCGCAAACCACATTTCTTACCCCTCAACTTCCAGTTGGTTTCGTAATCCGATCTATGATATAGCGAAGCTGATCATGACCTCTTTTTGTAAGCTTTTTACGCCTAATTCTCTGTGTACATTGTATAAATAAGGGTAGAAGTCAACTAGCATAAAAAAAAGATCTTCAATTATATTCAAGCTAGTTGTCCTGCTATAAGTATAGAATTCGAAAATTCTAAATGGTTGTTTAACAATTAAAGATATTGAAATACAATTAATATTAAATTTGATAATCGATTGATTACATTAAACGAGAACGTGTTTTTTGGAAGTTCCCAATAAACTCATTAATTATTCAAAAATAATCATGAGTGAACATAAATAAGCCATAATCTACTGTAAGCTTTTTTTTTTTAAATGGCTATATTATTTACGAAACACTTTGGTAATTTCCGAAAGTAGTTTCGTAATATTAAGACAAATTTCAACATTTTCATTTCTAGCTGAAAAAATTAATGATTTTCAAAAACTCAGTAAATGTCCACGTTTTGAGGTCCTAGGAAGCTATTTTGACTATTCCTACGAGAATGTCTCTCTTATGCATGCACTGAAACAAAAGTTTTTTCCACCCAGAATACAAAGTACTTTTATCCAAGTATTTTTTTATCCGATATAAGTTTTCTTAATATAAAAAAAACTGGTATGTTTCGCCTGAAAATAGAGGAATGGGGTGGCAAAATGGGCCCCCTAAAATTTTCGATATCCAAAAATCCTAGGGGGCAAAATGGGCCCCCAACATTTTCAACACTCAAAGTGTTTGGGAGGTAAAATAGGCTGATTAGACTTTAAAAACCAACGAATATTTTTCAGTTAAACGGGTTCTAGAATTTTTGCATTATAGTAATCATCAAAAAAATTATTTTTTTCAACACAACTTTAAAATATCACGTCCGATTTTTTGGTAAGTAATAAATAATCTTTTTGCTCTCGATAGACCGCATAGAATGCCGTTAAATTTTATTAAAATCGGTTGATTTTTTTGTGAGATATCAATGTCGAAAAAATTCAAAAAAATTGTTTTTTTATAATAAACTTTAATTGACTTTCTCAATTGATTCTGAAAACTAATCGGGTTTTAAGCTTGGAAATCCGCGCTGATCGCTGTCGACGCGATTAAAATTGGTTGATTAGTTCGAAAGATATCGTTGTCAAAATAATCCAAAAAAATCGTTTTTTTTAAATCACCCCGACATTCTTGACCTGATTTATTATTGCTCTTGGTGTGATATGTTGATCGCTTAGGTATGGAACTAGCGGGAAGTTGCAAGGATGGTCTTTAGGGTCAACCGTTTTCCTAATTGTTTATACTATATATATAATAAAAAGATTCATAAGAAGCATAAAACAAGTAAGAAACGTTGAGTTTTTTTGGGGGCCCGTTTTACTTCACTTTTCTCAATTTTTTAGTTTCGATAGACACAAAAAAATTAAGACCATATGCCTAGTAAAAGGCCAAAAAAAGTAAAACAAGCTGAAAAACTCATGATATAAAAATTTTCTGAAGGTGGTCCATTTTGCCCCATAATTTCAATTTTTTATTTTCAATGAACAGAGCAAATTAAGGTCAATACTTGACAAGGGACTAAAAAAAAGTAAAACCAGCTAAAAACACTAAGGATTTCAACATTTTTTTTTAAGGGGCCCATTTTGCCTCACCCCCCTTCCTTTACTTTAGCAATATCTAGTGGATCCCAGAAACTCCGCCGTCCATCTTATGGCATTAAATAAATTATATTTATTTATATTATATATTATTTATATTACATATATTTTATATATATATATATATATATATATATATATATATATATATATATATATATATTATTTTAATATATTATTGTTATCCTCTAAATTAAAATAGATGAAAGTTTTGAAGTTAGGCAAAGGTCGAAACTCCCAAAATCGGGCCACGGTTCATTTTTGGTTAAAATTTAGGCGCGCGCGTAGCGCGCTATTCAAATTTCTAGTTACAGTACAACCTGGTTATAAGTTACATCGGACGATCTACTCGCTCTCCCGGCAGTTATATCTATATATGAAATATTTCATGTAAGTAAAAGAAAGAAAGAATTATAACTTATAACCAGGTTGTACTGTATTATTGAAATATATTTTTTTGTCTGTTAATGAAAATTCTAATCCATTGATAGCGGTTGTTACTTTACATAATGCTACGAAATTTTATGGCACCGACTTCTTGCACTATCCTATAACAGAATCGTAATTTTCCTTATAGTATATGAGATAGTAAATTATTTTAAGTAGTATTAGAAACTTGAAAAGCGCGCTAGGCGCGCCTAAACTTTAACCAATAATGAATCGTGGCCCGTTTTTTGCGAGTTTCGACCTTTGACTAACTTCAAGACTTTTATGTATTTTATTTTAAGAATAACAATTTATTTAAAAAAATTTAGCATGTAAAATCGTGTGAATTCGAATGTTTTTGTTTAGATCCGAATCTGCAATGGTTAATACTAAGAATTACGATATTCTTATAGCAGTCTTTAATATAATTTTGTTTTCGTGTAGAACTAATAGCAGAAAATTTTAATGACCCTTTACTATATGTCTTACTATATGCTTTTAAAATCTCTAGTTAAATTAAACAATTATTTATATTTCTGTTAAAGTTGTCTTATGTAATTAACCAAACTAGTACAGCATCCTACCACGTGGCCCAGTCAGGAATACAGCTTAAAAACTTAAATAGTATATTCCATGCGGTAGAGCATCCAACTTTTTGGCCATGGGTTGTATACTATTTTTCTTGATCCCCATCCGAAAATACGGAAACACGCGGGGGAGGGGGGGGGTGCCGCCCCACTTTTGCAGAGCCGAGGCGAAACCGAGGTTTTGCTGGTTGGGGCGGGCTTAAAAAAATATATCATCAATAATTTACAATTAGTTGCACGATCATTAAATCCTGAAATGGAAAATTGAGAATAAAAAACACATAAATTAATAAATAATCGAAAATAAATTAATAATTATTATTAAGTTACAAACAACGCAACAAATAATATCCGTTTATAATAAGTATCATTAATAATAAATAATGAAGTATGAATATAGTTTTTTCATGCATTATTTTCCTTATTGCACGTACATAGACTTTGTTTATTATTAGCACAACTGGCCATTAACACTTTCGCACTTTCACAACCTCCGAAAGTTTGACAAGCGAATGAATATAGTAAACAGCATACTTGTGAATATAGCTATTGTACTAGCGAGCCAGAAAAAAAAACGTAGTCCGCCAGAGCGCGCTGTAATTCAAGTAAGCCACAAAAATCGTACTTTCCGGAGCGAAGAGCTGCCAGAAAGTGCGTATTTTCGGATAGGGGATCAAGAAAAACTATTATTATTACTCATACAAAAAAGATATCCATAACTGTTTTGTAATTGATTTTTTCATTGCTTCTTATGATCTAGAAAATTGAGTCTACTGTTCTTTGACAGCTTATCTTTTATTCTTACCTAAAGCTACAAAATATCACAGTTGGTTAAAGCTTTTTGGTGTGCTTTTTTATATAAAAATTAGTACAAATTAGGGGATGCTACATGACACAATACAATTTTCTTTTCTTCAAATTGTTAGAATTGAACATTCAATTAATTAAAAAATTAAATTTTCACCTATCCAATAACGACATAAAAGTTGTAATTATTTAAAAAATAGCCTTATAAATACCTCGTCATCGAAAATCACATTTTGAAATCTTTCGTCTTTTATTATTTAGACAATAGAAAATGGTATCATAATGGTTTTATACGACGTAAATGAAAAAGTAAGCTAGGAATAGTCGGAAAAAAAGAGAGACTAGAGAGCTAAAATCAAAAAGAAACACACAGCGATTGAAAGTGGAAGAGAAAGAAAGATAAACTATCGGCGCATTGTTGGTGGTAGACACGGAGGGGTAAGGTTTCGCGAATCGAATGATATATTATCGGGCGCTGTTTGCACTTTGACAACATCGCGGGGTATAAAAACGCTGACTCATTTAAAGCGGCCCTCGGGATTGTTACGCCGGCCTGAGCGCGTAGATCCGCGTGCCAGCTCGCTTCTAACTCATGACCCTCTTGAATCCTCCTTTCATCTACCTCAGTCGCCTTACCCTCCCGAAAATGTTTTCTCGTCGTCTCTACGAGACGTCCGGAGTTTGCGGCATCACCCTTGCTCCTCTTCAGTTCTTTTTTTCTTTTCTTTCACTCACTTTTTCTCACCCTCATCTAGGGTATTTTCCATGACTCTCTTTTCTTCCGCACCACTGGCACGCTTGGACTCATTTTGTCTTTACGAAAAAGAAGTTTTAATTTCCTTTCCTCTATCAATACAGCAAATGCCCATTTATAATTATTTCTAATTTTTTGTAAAAATAATTAACACTAATTAATGACAATAATCACGAACTTGTTTACTCAATAAATCACGATTTATCGTTACTTCTGAAATACGTTTGTTCTGGTAATTAAGTAAATAATAAATAAAAAGTTTGGAAAATCCAAATGAGCATGCCTTAAGCGCTCATGTTATTCATAAATTATTTAGATTAAATGTTTACATTACGATTTGTTAACTTTTTCATTAAGACTTCTATACTTTTTTTGATTCGTTTTTTTATTTCAATTTTTCCATAAGTGGTGTTATCTCCTTTGTAGGTCGAATTAAAAGAAATCTCAATGATGATAAAACAGTTAGTAATTATACCATCATGTATTTATAGTTTCTGCTTGTTTACAGTTATTTCAATCCTATTTTATGAAAAATAATACATATGGCTGCCGAAATCCCAAAAAAAGTCACCGAACTCACAGTCGAAAAAAATTAACTATACTGAAACGGCATTATTTTCACACGCAATTTTCACAAAGGTTTTTGCAAATTCACTAAAGAATAAAACAAAAAAAAATTATATCGTGAAATTGATTTTTGTCAAAGTTGTGGTGTTATCAAGCCCATTGCCGCTGTGCATACCACGCTCTTATTCCTTTAATTCGTCAGAAAAACGAGTTTTTCCAGAGAAATCTTATTTAATCGATAATAAAATTTCTTTAACGTGTTATGCAGTTATTATTATTTATCTCAGTATGCTTTTTATACATAATTATTTTCGTTTAAATTATGAAAATCGTTTTAATCGAAATCACGATTTTAAGGCAAGAGTAGAGCATACCTGCGCGCTTCGCGCTTAAGGCATGCAATAATATGGGTGAAATAAAAATTCAGGTAGATGTAGTGGTTGATGTAATAATGATATAGTGGTAGATATAGTAAAAAAAAAAAAAAATTCCCCAAAATTTGTAAGAAAAACATTTTAAAATTGTTAAAATAAATACTTGAAATTGTATTTTTTAAATGTTATTTAAAACTACAATTTTAACAATATTAAAATATACTATTCACAAAGTTCTGAAAATTCTATTTTGAAACTATAACTCTTCTTCAGAACACTCAATTATTGGAATTTACATATTAATCTGCCACTGTTCTCTTTTTCATATTAAAAATAATTTTCTTGGATAAAAAATATTTATCTAGAATAAAATATTTTTTTTTTTTTTTTTTTTTTCAACATATTGAAAGTTTAGAGTAGGTCTAATAAATCCATAATAATATTATTTTACAGACGTGATATCTAAGAACATTTCAATTAAGAATTCAATTTACAGATTGTCACCATATGATTGATTCAATTTAATAAATTTCATTTAATCATCGTTCGATTGAATTTACGAGATAAATATCAACGAATATAATTTTTATTAGTCATTGAGTAGTATCAATTTCCCGTAAACATGCATGTAAAAGTTCCCCGATCTTTAGTAGCTACATATGTATAAATTTCTTACGTAAAGTAATTTTATTTATTGATCTTACTAAGTACTTTTTTAATTCTATTTACTTTTCTCAACTTCAAATGAAAACTCGATCTTTAAAAAACTGGTTAAAACTAATAACTACCCGACTTTTGAAAATTTTCAATTTTCTTGGCGGGAAGTTAAAAATATTAATAAAGACAAAACCAAAATTTTGAAAAAAAAAAAACGTTTAAAATATAAAAATGATGATTGCCATTATCTTTAATGCAATGGAATTTACTCAGAATTCACAGAGTCATCATGGATGGTAGTGTAAAAATTTCAACAATCGGTATCATGATTCTTACGCAGTAGGTATTGATGACGTTTATTCCGACAAATACGTCCGTAATCATTGCGAATAATCGTATGTTGACGTTCTATTTAGCAAATTATCTAACTCGATTTTAGAGAGTATTCCATTTGCACGAAAAAACAATTAGTTCAAAATTTATTATCACTTTAAAAAACAATTTGATATCTTATAGAGGCATAACATTTTGGTTTGGATCATTCAAATAATTTATAATTAGATTGTTACATTGAAATGTTAAAAAATCACACTCTAAAAAATAAGGAGTTAGATCTTGAGTAGACCGTCGATATTGAATTATCTAGAAGTGATTTCCTAATTATTCGAAATTTATATTTCATGTTTCATTTAAAGTTTAATTTTTGGTAACGTTTTTAAAAAGTCATTTTAAATTTTATCGTTGAGATGTTAATTAGTTTTAAATAGATAATAATTAATGATATAATTACTCATGGAGACAAAAATATCATCAGAATGAGGATGCGTATCGTTATTCTGACTAAACGTCGTATAGTCATTTTTTTGAGATATTCTGTACAGCCAATTAAGCTGCACAGAGGATAGTCAAAATGACAATCCGTATCAAAATTTTAGGCGTTACATTCAGTTGAGTTAACTATAGCATTCAACATGTTAACTATCAACATTTGAAACATTTTTAAAACCAAATCCATTTAATGATTGATCAATGCAAATGCTTATTTACATTTTAAATTCTTCAATCTGTTTTTTTTTCTCAATCACAATTAAGTTTTTAATAACCAGCGTTAATTTAAAAGTTTTGGGATTCAATCACACATCACTCTGTTAAAATAAATCAGTGGAATTTCACTGTTTCACAGTTATAAATATACCAAGTGGTATATACACTAATTTCACCGGAAGTCCAAGTGTTTTAATAAAACACACACAAAGTGTTTTGTTCCTATCTTGGGTCATTGTAGTCACTTTTAAAACACTTGGATTTACAGTGTTCCAGTGATTTTCACTGTTTTAGAGTTAGAGAGGCAGTATTTTGAGAGTCTATCATGTCTTGAAGTCGAATAGATTTTTAAAAGTTTCATACTCTCAAAAGATGATAGGAATAAAAATCATTAAAGACCTTACATATAAGGGTTATAGGGGCAATCAGAACAAAAATCGATTTTTTTTGCATTTCTTCAGAGTATATACAGTAATACCCATGTAGGAAAGAACAACGGGCCCAAGCTTGCCCCAGACTTAGCCCAACTGTGTACAACTCTGGCCCAAGCTTGTATACCAGACTTGGCCCAGTCTTGGCGGAAGTCTGGAATGATTACATGGGGCCAAGCTTGTATGCCAGACTTGGCCCAGTCTTTGTTGCCATGACTGGGCCAAGCTTGTATGCCAGAGTTGGCCCAGCCTTGGTTACCATGACTGTGCCAAACTTACCCAAATCTGCAAAATTAATTTTAAAAAGTAGAAAATCTTAATTAAATGAATGATTCTCTGTTTCAATGTAGTACTAACGCAAGTTTGTGACGTGTAATTACTTATTAAGACTTACCCGATTGAATGTAGAGAAATAAAGTATTTGACGGAACCGAGATATGCAAGCCGACGCCTAACCCATTACGCCATTAGAACGACAGGTCGATCTAAAGCTTTACTTTCTTATAAGCCAAATCTATTTAGAAGTAGATTTTTACAGTTAGTTATTTATATTAATTATTTTTAACTTCCCGCTAAAAATCTCAGATTTTCAAAAATCGGGAAGTTATTGGTTTTACCCCGTTTTTCGAAAATCGAGTTCTCATCAGATCTTGACGCGTGTGTGTGTGTGTGTGTGTGTGTGTGTGTGTGTGTGTGTGTGTGACTATGTGACTCGCTTATAACTTTTGAACGACTGAACCGATCGGAACGAACTAAACGGCGTTCTAAAGAGTTCCCTCAAAC
>JZSA01006308.1:0-10165 GCA_000956155.1 Cotesia vestalis
TGTCGAACCGGGTTTAAGTCCGTGGTGATTTTTCAAGGCTTGGTTGAAATGTATCGAGACATTGGGCCAAGCATCGGACCAGGCCTCGGCCAGTTGTGATCTCCCAAAGCTTGGTTCCAAAATATTGAACCATTGGGCCAAGCTTCGAGCCAGGCTGGGGCCAGTGGTGTACCCCAAGGCTCGGCTTGAGAATGTCGAACCATTGGGCCAGGCCTCGGGCCAGGCTTAGGCCAGTGGTGCACCCCAAGGCTCGGCTTGAGAATGTCGAACTATTGGGCCAGGCCTGGGCCACTGGTAACTTACCAAGGCTTGGCAAAGTAACAAATGGTCCAAGGCTGGGCCATTTGTCAGCATTGGTAAACCCTACCTGGGTAAGTACAATTTTAAGCGCTCAGGTATGGAATTAGCGGGAAGTTACAGGGATGGCCTTTAGGGTGAACCGTTTTCCTAATTTTTTTTTATGGTGATGATATTTTTAAGTATTTATTCCAATCAAATAAAATTAATTAAAAATTTACAAACATTTTCCTTAGTTATTGAGGTTTGGCCCAAAGCTGGCGTGTCATGGATCGGCCAAGGTTGGGTTACCCAGTCCCGGGCCAATGCTGGCGTGCCATGGAACGGCCAAGGCTGAACTACCCAGGCTTGGTCCAAGGCCGGCGTGCCATGGATCGGCCAAGGCTGGGCTACCCAGGCTTGGCCCAAGGCTGGTTTACCGAAGAAACGGCCGAGGCTACTTTACCCAGTCTTGAGCCAAGACTGGGACACCGAGCTTGGTACCCCAGTATTGGCGCAAGCTTGGCCCCGGCGTTCAACTCTGGCGACTCCTATATGGGTAATTCTGTATCGATTCGTAAAAGATGAGATTGCTGCATCCTACAGTTTTGGAAATATTTCATTTTAAAGTTAGAATTAAAAAAAAATAGAGGTTATATATTCATTGCACTGTAGGAGAAAAGAAAAAAATTTTCTTGCATACTTGATTATAACTCAAAAAATTTTCGTAAGATTTCCATAATAAACTAAACTAACACCAAACAAACACTATTTAATTGTTTGAAAAAAGGTTTCATTTATGGTGACCACATAAATTTAAAAATATTATTGAAAAATGAGTATAATATTCGAAAATAGTCATGATTAAAAATGTATAAAGAATAGCAATATAATTAATATTTTCTTTATCTATCTTCTGGTTACGAAAATTTGTTAACTTAATGGACATAATTTTTAGTTAATTCAAATGAAGCTATTTTTTGTTTAATGATAGTGATAATTGATATATATGAAAAATTGATGTGGGTACTCAAATGAAAAGTCTCGACTAGTGCAATTTCGGGGTGAGCTTATATGCTTAAAAATGTCAATAGTTCACGAGATACGAGGTCATTTCTTGATTATGTATCTAGAAATAGAGCATTTTCGAATGCAGCCTAAATACTTATCATCATACATTGACTATAAGTGAGACTGATATGATCATTTTATTATTGTACCAACTGTAATTTAAATTGTTATATTTATCATTTGAACTTTTATAAAATTTATCACTATCAAAGATAGTAAAATCTACGAAACAAGTATTGTTAGGTTTAATATAAAATTTTCTCTGTGTAGTACACTTGTTTATTTCTACTTGCTCTGAGGAAAAAAAATTCCCATCCTAGGATCGAATTTTTTCTTCCTTTAATTTTTACGATATATAATCGTATTATTCCTCACCCTATTCATTGTGGAAATATGTAGTTATAATTAAGATATGGGTATCGGAAAATATCGCATGAAAATAGTAAATTTTAACATAAAAAATCATAAAAGTTAAGACATTGAAAAACGGATCGCGGATTACGATACATATCATGATTTTTAGTATAACTCTCTCTCCGTGTAGTGTGTAACACGTGATAAAACGTAATTTTATACGACAGGAGATAACAACACTTACTTTTGTCGGAAATAGTCTTGTTTTATTCATTGTTATATGATGAACTATTATCGTCTAGTATCTTGATTTAACTAGTAAACTCCCTCAATATAAAGTTTGTTGATAAGAAAATCGTGATGATTACGATATAGTTCAGTGATGAAAGCAATACGTGTCTTAAATGTAAAATATACAATGAAAGAAGTGCATAGTAGAATTATTATTTTTTCACACACCTACGTGGAAAGTTATAATTATTGCCTTGTTCAGAGGGATGAAAATATGACTTTTTTGACTGGGCTAGAATGAATTCTTTTATTCTGTCTTATCATCAACTTTTTTTCCTGACAAAATATAATTAAAATAATCGCAACTATTGCGTAGCAACGGGCAGTAACAACTTAGTTCTAACCTTGTATCTCTCTAAAATAAGGTCTTAGTGATTTTAAAATCATAAAATTAAAATAATAAAATAAAAATTTTGTTAGTCCATGATGGATTTTCCCAAGGGAATTAACATTGACCAGTATAAACGGCTCAAACAATATTTTGTAAACCAATTAGAAGGACTTGAACCGAAAAAATCTAAAGTTTTTTCTCTGGATGAAGTACAAAAATTTATTGAGACGGCTCCAGATAATATTTACTTAGCAATGAAGGTAAGTCAAAATGTATTCGAATTTAATAGTGACTTATCTACGGATTTTGAATGTGACAACTTCTTACATATTTGTAAATATCTTACAGTCTATAATTTTCGAAAAATATTTAACGACTTCGATATTTACAATTATTTATTTATTTACATACATCTATATATTTACAAATATTTACTTATATATTTACAAATATTTATCTGTATATTTATACATTTACAAATATTTATTTATATATTTATATATTTACAAATATTTATTAATTTACGATTGATCTACTATTTACAAAAATCTATAAGTGGAATATTATTTTTTAGGTCATCGCTATCTTCGAGGTATCTGGTGCTTTACGATAAATGTGGTGATTGCCATATGCACTAGAAAAAAATTTTTTTTTCAAAAATAAAATCAGAGATGTAGAACACAAAACTGAAGTAAATTCAGGCTATTTTGTTTTTATCGCAAGCGATTTGTGAGCCGGATGTAAAGATTTCTGTTAGCAGATAGAAAGAGTATATATACTTTTATACTCTTGAGGTTAAAGTTTTCCAAGTTATTTTGATTTCGACTTTATCTAGAGGGTAAATAAGAAACAGAGGTTCAGAAAAAAGCTTATTTTATGTCTTGGTTGGCATGAACACAGTAACCTTGATGCCACCCAATGTATTTACCTTCTACTATTATGACACCATTCATCAAATATTTTTTACCTCTTCTACATCATAAAACTATTCTTTTTGTAATGTTTCAAGATTGATTCCTGATATATTATCATTATAACTATTATTATATAGTGGCACTTAATTTAATAAGCGAAGATTTTAAAGATCTTCACGGTTGATCAATCAATGATATTTATTTAACTAATAATGATATTTATTCAATATTTTAATCACAGATATTTTATTCGTTTTTTTGAGATGACTTAATATTATTCATTAATCTATCTATATAATTAAAGAAGATATCCATCTAAATTGTCACTCATCAAGAAATCTCAGGAACCATAAGACTTAGACACTTGACATTGGGTAGGAATATTACTTTTGTCATCTAAAGGTCAGCTAAGAACAGATTTTAAGAAATTTCTCCCCCAAAGAGGACTACGGGGGCGTTAACAATGAAAAATTCCCGTTTTTACACTATAGCTTCTATAGACTTCAAATTCGGTAAGAATCTTTTGTATGTGATCTATAAATGACCTAAAAGCGGATTCTATGACACCCGACCCCGAATGAGGATTGCGGGAGTAAGTGTTAACAACGAAAAATTTCAATGTCCAAACTAATTTCTACAGACCCAAAATTTGGCAAATATCTTGGTGTATGATGTCAAAGTCAGCTTAGAACGGATTTTATAAAATTCAAACTCCAAAGTGGATTGCGAGGGTATAAACAATGAAAAATTCTTATTGTCAAATTAAAGTTTCTGTGGACTCATAGTTTTGTAGGAATCTTTTTTTTTTTTGTGATCTAGAAATCATCTCTGATAGATCTTACGAAATTCCATTCCCACAGAGGATTGCGGAGCCGTACGTAAATAATACGCACAAAAATAAAATTTTGTTGTACGATATCCTCAGAATGAATTAACGGATTAGGATAAGGTACATGACGTTTGAAACTGAGCATTATCGAACGTTTGATTTTCAAAAGTTTAAAGCTCAAGAGCAACGGAAAGTTTTATGTTATTAAACATTTGAATTTGTTTAAGGAATTTTTTGTGAAAATTAATTTTACACCATGAAAATTAATTTTATATTATGAAAGTTAAATTTAAACGATAAAAATTAATTTCTCCTTTTAAATTAAATTAATTTTAATTTACAAGCATGTATGGATAACATTCACAGTCCATGCTTGTAGGTGGACCATTTTAGGAACTCCGCCGTTCATCCTATGGCATAAAAAATTTTATTTTCATTCAAAAATACATTAGATACAGATTTTGTATCAATAAGTAATTAAAATTTCAAATCTACTCTATTAATATTCACATTATACGATTTTCACACCAGTTTGTTTCACATATGACTGGATTTTTTGAGTCTCTCGCTGGCCTTGCTTGTTGGATAAAATTTACAATAGTAGATCGTAAAAATTAATAAATGAGAAGTATAATCCACCGTTACTATTTTATGAAATAAAAATTACGATAGTAAAATAGTAAAAATTCCTTCAATTTTCTTCCCGTCTAGCAGTAATATTGTGAATCACACCCGAATGGATCCTGACGGTCACGATCCAGACTGCTACTCTAAACAGTAGATGATGCCAAGCAGAAAACTTTTTTTTCAGTGTAATGCAGCAAACTACAAAACAAAAAGGTTGATTAGTTCGGGAACTACCGAAATTTTAATTTTTTAAATGGGTGTTCTTTCGACGGCCATTCGAAAGGCTCAAAAATGTAAAAATGAATTTTTAAGCTTGTGAAGAGAAAATATGTTATTGGAAGTTTTTCGATCTTTTTGACCTCGAATATAGCGAGAAATTCAAGAAAGGGTATGTATTAGAGTCAACCGTTTCTTAGATTTTTTGGTTTCGTAAAAAAATTTTTAGTAAAAATGTTTTTAGTGGTGTAGAAGATGAGAAAAAAAATTTCAAATAAAATAGGTTTGCATTCCAACGTGGTTTATTTGGAGTACTTTCTTAAGTTGAATTACTGGATTTCTACTATTTGGTAGTGAATATTCACTATTTAGGATGTCCAAAGTATACTGCGGTATACTTTGCACAACAAAAATAATAGATATCCACTAATTCAACTTTAGAGAGTAGAATGCCTCATATATTACGTTAAGATTAGTACACAAAATATAAGTAGCAGGTTTTTTAACTCTGGTTGTATGAAAATGACATGTGAGAATGCTGTTAAAAAATATATCTAAGTACTCAATTCATGTAATAAACGAGATTTTTTTAAAGATCTTTTAAATTTCAAAAAATTGAAAAAATCTAATTATGTCTCACCAAATAGTTGAAAATGTTATGAGTAAATCAAGATAAGTGTGCAAAACACTATAGTGAATATTGTACTAATACTAAGCTTTTCTTTTGATCACGCCGTAGTCAATAAAAATAAAGATGAGGGAAAGCTTATCTCAATTATCGTTAAACTGTGGTTTGGCAACATTACAAGCGATATTCTGCATTAATTGTATTTCGCGCCTCTTCCTCGAGATCAAGTTGTAGTACCTCTACTATGTGCCTTCGTCACTACAATTTTTCAAAGTTTAAAATAGAAAAAGTTGTGTCTGCGCATGACCTGCGCCGCCATGACACTTCATTCTTTTGAAAGTTGTGCCGTAACAAAAAAAAGGGGTTCTTACTCATCTGGAAAGATGTTAAGAAAAGGGAATTTTGTTGGGAGGGAGTTGATCTCTTCGGAAGAGGCGCTCCATACAATTATGATTGAACTTCACTTACAGGTAAGCTCGTTTAATCATTAAATTGTATTTCGCGCCTCTTCCTCGAGATCAAGTTGTAGCTGTTGAAAGTTGTTACGGCTATTAAATTCTTGTATATTCAATCAAGTTATTTAGTAAGTAAAATATTTATTAACTCTGAAAGAACAATACAACGATTAATTATTTAAAATACTTAAAGCAAAAGCATTCTTATCTTTAATTAATTCTCTTTTATAGAATTTCGCAAACGTTTCAGATTTTGATGACCATCCTGCAGTCTTCAAAATACAGTCGATGGAAATTCCACTTCTGTTAGCTGCCGAAGTTGATGCGTGTCTCGTACTATAAGCACTAAATATAGTCGTGTCTACACCACTGTCTTTGAGTACTTCCTTGATCCAACGACTCAAGGTTTGCGAGGACACGGCCTTGTGCGGCTTCCGAAATGAAATGAATAGTTTATTTTCAGTTCCTCTCAATTGTTTGGTTTTATTTAGGTATAGTTTTAGTGTGGTAGCAGGACAAATCAAAGTTTGCTTTTGGTAGAACGGAATGGATAACAAGGGTTGATTCCTATTCAGACCAGATGTTTTTATAGGATCTGGAATTTTTATTTCCACAGCGTTTCTCCGTGTGCAAATATTTCTGACGTCAATTAGAGATAGCGTCTGCATTCTGTGTCCTGTCACCAAAGCTAATAAAGACGCGAGTTTCAAAGACAATTTTTCAAGACTGAGTTTGTCATTATTACCCCATTTTTTTAAACAATCTAAAACTAGTCCCGGATCCCACGTACAGTCATATTTTGGTTTAGGTGGTCTTAGTTTCGATACACCTTTAAAAAATCTTTTAATTTCCGGGTTTTCCCCTAGCTCAGGACCATGGATAAGAGCAATAGCAGATCGAAAGCTGTTCAGAGACCCATGCGTAGCGCCATGTTTATATTCCGATGTCAAGAATCCTAGTACATTCTGTGTTGTACTAGCTAAAGGGTCTATTTGGTTGACACTACAAAAATTCCACCATTTTTTTAATCCAGTGTCATACTGCTTCATAGATCCTTCACTCAGCGACGCTAGCATGACCTCCATGGAGTCTTCTGGGACAGCTTTTAATGCGTAGGCTCTCCTGATATAATGCTTGATACCAGGGTAATCCTTCGCCATACTGGGTGGGGTTGTCTGTTAAAAGTAAGAAGCAAATTAATGTCTGGTTTGAAGTAAATAGGCTCAGAATCGAGCATGGATAAAAATACTGGAAACCAAGCTTGAGCGGGCCAATGGGGTACCACTAATACGCCTCGGGCTTCATCCACTCGGACTTTCTCCAGCACCCGTAAAATAGTGGAAAAAGGTGGAAAAGCATAAAAGAATTTTGACTTCCAACTGATGGTAAATGCGTCAATAGCTATCGATCCCGGATCTTTTTTCCAGGACACGTACCGCGTGCATTTAGCGTTAGCTCGGGTGGCAAAAAGATCAATTTTTGGTTCTCCAAACTTATCGATAATAGCATTGAAAGCATAATCCGCAAGACTGTACTCTGTCTCTGGTTCAAGTCTTCTGGACTCAAAGTCAGCGATAGAGTTGTCTTTTGAGCGAATATAGGATGCAAAAATCCACAGCTCTCTTTTTTCACACCATGTCCAGATTTCTTTAGCTAACATGCTTAGCTGCGGAACCCTTATACCACCTTTCTTGTTGATGTACGCAATAGCAGTGGTATTATCTACCCTCAATAAGATGTCACAGGATCTTAAGTCCTCACAGAAACACTTTAACCCAAAAAATACTGCTTTTAGTTTTAGAATGTTTATGTGCAGGGAACGTTCATATTCTTTCCAATGACCATGTACTCGGTTGTCTTTACAGACTGCTCCCCAACCTGACGTTGAAGCATCTGAAAAGATTTCTATAACGGGCTTAAATATTTTAATAGAGTTTTTAGCTACTAATACGTTTTTCTCACACCAATCAAAGTCATCTTTTAAGTTTGATGTAATAGTCATGTCGCGATCATAATTATCTTTATTACTTCGTAGAGCTACGAATCTCTCTCTCTCAAAACTACGCATATGGACTCTACTATACTTGAGTGTTGGACTACACGATTCCAGAGTACCAATAAAAGCAGCAAACTCTCTAATCTTACATTTCTTGATTCGATCAAACTTCCTAACTAACTCAGTTACTCTGTTTTTCTTTTCGATTGGAAGTTCTACTACCATCTCCTTAGAATCATAAACTAATCCTAAAAATTTACATCGTTTGGATGGCGTTAACTGGCTTTTTTCAAAATTTATAATAAATCCGAGTTTTTTTAATAATGCAAGAGCGGTCTTTGCATTTTTCGAACACATCTCAAACGACCGGCCTATTACCAAAATGTCGTCTAAATAAATTACCAGTAAGATTTTTAATAACCTCAAATATGAGACGACTGGTTTCATAATTTTTGTAAAAATATAAGGAGCAATATTTAGACCAAAAGGTAGACAGGTAAACTCATAAATTTTTCCCTGAAATTGAAATCTCAAATATTTTCTATCTGATTCAGCAACCGAAATTAAATAGTAAGCATCTTTTAGATCAATAGATATCATAAAACAACCTGAGGTTAGTAATTTTCTGACAACCTTACTGTCTTCAAGCTTAAAATGCTCAGTGTCAATAAACTCATTGAGATTTTTAAGGTTTAAAATTAAACGATAACCTCCATCTGGCTTACTAACAAGAAAAATATTAGACAAGAATTGACCGAGGGTAGCATTAGTCTCCTCAATAGCTCCCTTTTCCAAAAATTCACCTAATTGCTGATTAATAGCTAACCGTTCTTGCTCAGACCAATGAGGTTCTGAAGGGGGGCGAGCCTGAAATACTTTCCTTGAAAAAGGGATTTTAACCCCACGGACCCAGCTCAAGATGGTCTCGTCGGAGGTGATTTCCGACCAAGACTTAGAAAACGACCTTAAACGTCCTGCTGGACAACTTACCCTGTCATCCATGATTATTTCTTGACCTGTGGGTAGCTCTTCTTCGGCTGCTTGTGGCTCCGGTAAGTCTTTTGAGACGGTGTTGATTTCTGCCCGCTCGTCGACGAGTTGTTGTAAGATTTGTATGATAGGCGACGAGACGGGCCCTTCAAGTTTTTTGATTCATTGTTTGAACCTGTTTGAGCTGCTGGTTTGATCTTCTTGGCGGTTGACTCTAAGAGTCGAGCTGCCTTGAATTTTTCATCCAAGCTTCCGCCGAATAACCACTCATTCGATGAAGTAGACTTAAGGATATCACGTTTAGAAGGGTCAATATTCTTTAAGATTAAACTCCTTCTAATTTCCGATTCCTCATGTTGCAAGTCTGCTAAAATTCTGGAGACACCACCTAATATCTCCAGCATAGCCAATTTTTGGTCCTGTGGAAGCTGCAAGGTCATTGACATCAGCTTAGTTATACCAGCTAGACTTGCTGATATACGGGCCTGTTTTTCTACAATGCGATCGTCTCTTTTTACGATGCTATCAGGAATATTAGTTTTAATTTCAAAATTAAGCTTGGGTGGGTTCATAAATAGACCATTTTCTGGAGGTGGAAATTTTTGCAGGAGAGTCTTTTTCTCGGTGGTCGGAAGACCTTTGTGAATGATTTCTTCGACTCTGATGGCAAGATCCTTGTGAATAGCTGGCAATAGAACTCTGTCTGGGTTTAATCGTTCTCCGATTATTTTTAGAACCTCTAGTTCCAACGGTTGTTCCCCAGAAGTCGAAGATGTAGCCACACCAGTAGCACTCGATGTTGGAGCTGGCGCAGTATTCTGAGTTACCAAATCAGCTGTAGGATCTGCCGTATTAACAGGTGGCGACGTTGGTAGTGTATGATTCTTGTTGATACTTTCAGTATCTGCTGATACTGTTCCTCCAGAATTTTTACCAGAATCATCCACTGACTTTTCACGACTGCGAGAACGATCCTCTGACCGACTGTCATAATGATCAGTCCCACTATCATCGTATCTGTCTCTTGATCGCTCATAATAGCGTCTTGGAGATGAGCTTCTACGAGAGTCACGGTGATATCTGTAATCCTGATCGTCTCTCCGAGAAGAATGGCCGCGACGATCGTAGTAATTACCTGCAGATAATCTTAAATTAAGTTCTATTTCTTTATTTATTTTTTTTTTTTT
>JZSA01006310.1:0-32587 GCA_000956155.1 Cotesia vestalis
GAAACTTCTATCAGACTTTTGAGCTGGGAGAGCTCAAATGCATCAAATTATTATCTCTCTGAACTCAGTGAGCTCAAAATATCACATAAATTATATTTTGAGCTCAAAAATCTCAAAAATGGCATAAGTACAATTTTAAGCGCTCAGGTATGGAATTAGCGGGAAGTTACAGGGATGGCCTTTGGGGTGAACCGTTTTCCTAATTTTTTTTCAGTATGTATTAATTATTTATTAGAAAATGTCAAGATTATCTAGTTATTGTATAGTTATGAGACATTTTAGTTGAAGATACAATTTTTTTTAGAAAGTACCAAAACGTCAATGTACCTGCACGATAAGAATTGCAATATAAAACAGTTTAGTCTAGCAATATAGAAACAGATCTAAAAAACAGTTGACACTGTAGGCTGCTTCTAGAACTTCACACTATTTCCAAGCTCACAACACTAAAAAATTTTTCTAATGCAAAGTTTTAAACTCCTTTAAATACAAATTTCATTCATTCTCCGAGCACGAAAATGTAATCACTAAATTGATAGAATGTTTTTTTTTTAATTTGGAATTGTGATATCTTTCGAATAAATCAACCGATACTGAAACACTTAGTAACATTCAACATCACGCACGTACACACATACACGCATGCACACATGTACGTGCACACACACACAATCATTCACTTCATCGTAGTAATAGTCATCAGAAAAATTTTCTAAGGTCAATAACTTTCTAAATTTTGAAAATTATCAATTTTTACACCGAGAAGTTACAAATGGAAACCTATCCGTTAAGCAAATAATTAAGAGATAATTCAAACTCATTTCGGCTTAATTCTAATTTATAAAGCGTTGAGATCCAAAAAAAAAAAAAGCACAAAATTGAGTCGATTTCACTATTTGTTAACTAGAAAGTAATGAAGTAGTATTCTGTTTATTTTTAAGGTAATATTCTCCAAGAGGGTCTACATTATCTATCTTCAACTTAAATGAAGTTTATTATAAGTGTTTAGATAAAGCGTATTGCTATCTACTTTTAATAGTCTATATTACGTAGTCTTATGAAGTAAACTGCTCCCTTAATATTCGTAGTTGCATCCTTAAATCTTCATATCTGTTTACCCTTTGATCACATTTTCAACATTGCGGTTGGATATATTGTGGTATTATGAACATATGAGAACTTTACTGTGAATCGTAAGATTAGAATACAAACATAGAAGACGATTTTCTCTGGTTTAATTATCTAGTAATTTACATCTTTGTATTGCCCACCCGTTTTCATAGAACAGTGATATAGTTTCTTTAATATACCATACTGAGGATTCAACAGTTGCTTTAAAGAAATCACTTTTCTCAGAACTTCTTCTTAATGATATCTCCCCATCAAATCCAGATCTCTTGGAAAACCACTCACAATTTAAAAGTGCAAATAAAGATGTTTTACGGAATGTTTAAGTTAAATGCTAACAATAACCATTTTTCTACCCCCACAAAAAAACATATACATATGACAACATATAAACAAAGTCGTATAAAATTTACATGACATATGTACATTTGATTTATAGTTTTAACTTCCTGCTATAAAGATCAACGATATTCAAAAAATCGATTCGTTATTGGTTTCACTCCGATTATCGAAAATCAAGTTTTCATCAGACGTATCCACGTTTTCAGGTCCTAGGAAGCTATTCTGACTATTCTTACAATGATGGCAGTATGTCTGTATTTGTGCATGTGCGTGTGTCGATCAACTTCAAAAATTAATCAGATTTTAACATCAATAAACTAAGTCGATCATCGCTGAGCCGGTCAAAATCAGTTGATTTGTTCGTGAGTTATCGTTGACGAAAGACAACTGAAAAAGTGTTTTTTTGGAATTACTCCAAAATTCCTAGTTCGATAAATTCAAACTTGAAGATTCTTTATAAGGCTTAAAAAATTGCATCGAATCCCGACTAGAATTTTAGTGAGGCATGCCGAAGAATCACTTTGGGGCGAACTTGGCTTTCCAAACTTAGGCCTGCCTAGGTTGCACTTCATAAAAACCAAGGTAAGCAGAACGAAAATTGGCATGCTGCAGATATTTTGTAAAACGGGGTAAAACCAATAACTTCGCAGTTTTCGAAAATCTTCGATTTTCCTTGGGAGAAGTTAAAAAGTGTTTCAGTACAATTTTTATGAATTTTTTTCTTTAACTAAGTTTAAACTTGCCTAAAAATTAAAAAAAAATAAGATATCTATTAATTTACTACTTATTCGTTATTTTAAAATTAATTTATTACTCAACATGATAAATAAATGTGTATCAATCAATAAACTCATTTATTTCTCTGTGAAAAAAAAAGTTTCCAAATTTACATTGGTTTTGAGTTCCGATAATATTCCACTTTAATTTAAATCATTTTTCCAGATTAATTTAATTCAACTATTTTTTTACTAATTTAATATTTAATATTTAAATCATAATCTTCGAATTGAGTAATGTTTCTTTAAGATTACATAAATAATATTTTATTGGGTAGTCATCAGTGAATTTACGATAAACAAAACAAATATTTTTGAGGTATTGAAATATGTCAACACACAAGACTGCGTGCGAAATCTAAGACTACAGCGAGTCGTTTAGCCCTCTCAGCAATTCCTTATAGCTCTCCCAGCGGTCTCATATAGCTATTTCAGCTATCTAACGTATTTTGGTCAGAGTGATCTAGTAGATGGCTCTAGTAACAATCAAACAGATGGTTAAGTGGGGATAGCTACTATAGTAATACAATATTGCTCTGAGAGCGATATATTTTTTTTCCATGTAGGATTGAGCGAAAGTTAGAATTCTTTTTAGGTTTGAAGTAATTCGGTGCGATTGATTTTGAGAAATTTCAAACCCGAGTCGAAATTTCAAAACTCTAGTTCAACCTAGTAGAGCCTGATTCCTTTGATGTAGACTTATGCCGCTCTGATTTAAGAACTTTTTTTAACCTAACTCGACTTACATGAGGGTGAGGACTATTGAATTGGGGTTTAGTTTAAATTGTAAGATTCTGTTTAAACCTTATACGTCTAAACTCAGGTCATAGAAGAGTGAGCTGGGGCTTAATGAGAATTTTATTATGTAGGCTTTCTAGGGTGAAACAGAGACTAAAAAAACTTTATACATTTTTCGAAGCTACACACAAAAAATAAATTTCTTGCGCCAAGAAAATTTTAAGGAAAACAAAAATTATTTTGGAGCAAGAAGAAATTTTCTTGGCTCAAGAAATTTATCTTGTCTCAAGAAACTTTGACTTCATTCAAGAAATTTTCAATTTTCCTTGATATTTTCTTGAGCCAAGAAAATTTACACTCCAGTCAAGAATTTTTTTTTTCAGTGTAATTCAAAAATTTACGAAGATAAAATAAAGACAATTTTTGATTTGATAATTAAAAAAAGTTAACATGAAAAAAAAAAATTAAATTTACATGATAAAATTAAAAAATTAAATTTTTTTTTTTTTTTTTTTTTTTTTTTTCATTTAAGACTTTTGCCATCAACAAAACGTTTTTAACTTAGATTTGTAAATTAATAAGCTAAAGTGTATAAAAATACCAACATAAGTTACGACGCAAAGGTAAAAGAAATAGTCGACTTCGCTTCGGCCAACAATTACATGTGATCTGAGATATTTCTTACTTTACTTCCCTAGGTTTGTAATATACTATTTGAGCGTTTCATTGTCTTGAATCAAGGCGAAAAATTCTTGAATTACGTAAAATTTACTTAAACCAAGAAACATTTCTTGGTTTAAGAATTTTTTTATTCAAATCAAGAAAACAAAATTATTTACTTGATTCAAATAAATTTTTTTTTCTGTGTATGTTTATATAATGTATAAGTATAAAAATAACTTTGATAAGAGATTAAATAAAAACATAATTTTAGTTCATCTAATTAATGATCGAAGCAGTAATTCTATACCATTAGTATAGTGACGTTACAGTTGACACGAAATCAAGGGCAAAAAATTGATTGTAAAAAAAAACTTAGTCGAAAAAACAGCTCAGGATCACTTTTTCGTCGAAGAAATGGTCTCACCCTCAGTGAATAGAGCTGCGATCTTCGTTTCAAGTGAAGAAATACTGAAAAAAGTATAGCAAAGAACAAAAAGAACGAATTTGACCTAACGTATTAGTAAAAGCCAGAAGATGATGCTAAAGAAAATAGTGGGTAGCAAATATAAGAAAAGACAGAAGAGGGTGATAGTAAGAAAACTGGCGGCACTGATCTGCAGACAGCTCTTACCCCGGTAGAGAATAGCTGATTTCGTAAGGGAGAGCTGCAGCAAGGGAATAGATGGCGGGAAAAGAGGACAAGAGAAAAAGGATAAAAAAAAAAGAAAAAAAAAGAAAATGGGTGATAGGACGGGCAGATTTGCTCCAGCTATGAGCGGGAGTCTAAAAAAGAAGGTAGTACACCGTATATAAGGCTATACTCCAGGCATGCAAGACTAAAACGTTCAACAAAGATGGAAAGAGGAGGAAGAAGTAGAAGATATCAAAGTTAAAAGATTCAAGGAGAGACGATACGGAATGAAATCGAGCAAGAGAAAAAAAAGAATGAAAAACCGCTCTCGAGTGAGGTAGGAGACAAAGATATCAAAGAAAAATATATTTAAGCTAAGTAATGCTGATCAACTCTGTTTGGTTACAGTTTATTTCATCAACTCATGAACTCAGATAATCAATGGATATTTATATTTATATATTTAAAAAATGGCCTAAATCTGTGATCAGCTTATTTTCTTTGTTTTTGGAAAAAATTGCAGTCAGTATTTTGAGGAAATTTTTCTCTTGGTCTTAATTTGACAATATTCCAATTATAAATTCAACATTATAGAGTATTTAGTCAATATTACGGGTTTTAATCCAAAGTGACACCTCGTTGTCAATGCCAAAGAAAATAATTAATTTATTTTTTTACAACGAAAAATTAATGTATTTTTAATCTTATGTTTAAAAAATTATAAATCAAAATTTAAGTTATTTTTTATTATAGGAACGTCATAGTCTATTGTCATAATATTCCGTAGAAAACTTTTATGGTACACCCTGATATGTCCATATTTGGCCCGATATCGTCATGCAAACATGTTTAAAGTTTATTTTATTTTTTACATGTCGCCTAAAATAACTTTTTACGACAAAATCAACCTATATCAAGCTTGATATTAACATTGATCTTTTAAAAAATTATTTTGTCGGTAATCATTTATTACAACAATCATATGCTTTAGCTCAGAAAGCCTGAAAAAATTTCAGCTCTGATATTTTTAAATTATAAACTTAAAAAAAATTATATACATATTTTAGTAAGTTCTAAAAGGAAAAAATTTTGAGTACGTTAGAACATTGTGATTCAATTAGGCTCTTTGAAAATGCATTCTAATTTTATAATGAGTCTTTATCAAAAATTTTAAATTTTAGTTTCCACGTAACTTAAAGTTAAAAATGCGATTATTTTGTGAATACTCTCAGATCCATTTTTTTAAAATAGTATATCGGCTTGTTACTCATACTGTCCGAATGCTCTGTACAGATAAAAAAATTTTTTATGAATAATTTATAAATGATTGTCATATCGTAATCCAAGACCAGACGTACAATATATTTACTTTTATAATTTTACAATTTAAAATATACTATTATAAACATATTTTAGAAGTTAATTTACGACGTTACGTATAAGATATTGAAAGTTTGATTCTAGACTTCAATGTGACAAATGTAATTTTACGTAGAATTTTTTTTGGTGTATTCTACAAATACTAAACCTAAATTCTGTCAGACTTAATGTTTGAATATCAGATATAAAATGATAAATTTTCAAAGTTGAAAATGTTAATTTTATAATTGGGGAACCGAAATTTTAATATTGCCTATCCGTTAATTGTATGGAAATTTCGTGGTGATATTAAATTAGAATTGACCTATTGATGAATAAAGATTAACGAGTATTATTACAGAAAAAAATTCGAAAAATTTTATCAAATGAGCATTAATTTTTCATTCTATTTAGAAGTCTAAATAGCTGGTAATTCAATGCCACTCTAAGCGATTATTAAAAACAACGTTCAAAAATGTTGCGACATCTGTTGATGCATAAATGAATCGAATATGTGGCTAGCTCTGCTCACTAAAACACGTACGTGTTTGCAGATACATAGAAACTTGTCTTATCGGCGATAGGTCAGAAATTCCATCTACTGAGCAAAAATTTTTGAATTTTTTATGCTATATTCTTAATATTGAACTATTTTAACAATAAAATTTGATATAAATACATTTTACTGAGTAATATGATGATGTAAATGTATAATTTATATTTCTCGATAGTTAATGTGGGAACAATAATGCGGAAATTTGTGAATATTTAATGAAATCTAAAAAATTTAGATAAGTCAACAGCAAATTATAAAAATATATATATATATATATATATATATATATATATATATATATATATATATATATATATATATATATATATATCTCACGATTATGACACACTCATTTAAAAATATTCTTTGGAAAACTAATTCCAAATACTTTCATATAGTTTCATCATAATTCTCATTTGTCTCGTGGCATCGTGTAACGCAGATCAGTCAGAGCGCAACGAAGCGACAGCTGTTCGCCGGTTGGGTACGATATTCGATTGTCTCGCCCTTGATGATTGATGATCGTTTCAGGCTGCCGCTGTTATGCCTTCCTGCAGTACGTTTCTCCTTCAGTTTTATTTATTCTATCTTCTTTTATATATGTATAGAATATTTTGCTACTTTTTTTATATGTTATATTAGAGTAAAAACAAGAAAGATGTATAAAAGCATTTTGTGATAAAATCTTCATTGATTAGTATTGATGAAAAAAATAAAATGCCAAATGTTGTGAATATTTTGAACCTAAGTATATTGATAATAATATCAAACCTTCGCATGATTTTAAATTTTCAACAGGAGTTTATTCTATTAATATTACCGATGAGCCAACGAGCCAATACTAATGGGTCATTACAAGTTTCGTATCGGTTTCTATATTAAATCAATTGCTATATATTGTGCTATCGGTTCCAATTAAAAGAGATTTTTGTTCTTACCTACATCATAATTATTTATTGTTGTCACGAAGAGGATTTAAATTTTTTGAAAACGATTGAACATTTTGACCGACACGAAATGTTTTTTGCTATTATTACATATATTTAATCTCAATTTTTAATAATGAAGGAAAAATTTTAGTTGCATTACCAAAGTTTGAATTTATGTATTATTTAATTATTTCAATTGCATAAAAATTCTGAAAAATGTTCTAGTCACTCCGTTGTTCTTTGTTAATTATCGAAATGCATTCACATCGGATTAACACATCCACTAAGTTATTATTATTATGATGATTCATTACATTTCACTGAAACTCTACAATAATTCAGTTAATTCTCACTTTTAAATAATTTTTCAAGCAATGTTTACAAAAAAATACTACACGTGGATCACAATATGAGCGATACTAACTGAAAAACAGTGTGAAGCAGAACTTTGCTTGATCCTCAATGGCACCCTCTCTGAACTCCCTCGTGGTCATAAATCATTTCCCCGCAATACTACCCTTCAGGCTTTTCGTACATCACTACCCCGCTCGACCAGCAAGCATCCAGCATCACCTGGGAGCCGACTATTCTCAGTTTCTCATTTGAAAGTCTGACCTGAAAGGTCGACATTCTCAAGTAACGAGTAAGTATACGCAGTCTGAATATTTTTTATATTTAAACCTCAAGAATATACTTAACTATCAACTATGTCACCGGAATTGAAATCATAATTTCAGTTCTATTGCGAGCAATGTGAAATTACAATATTTGTGTTATGTGGTTAAAATGTGGCTGAAAATTAGTGCTATTTTATACATTAGTACCTAGAGTATATAAAATTACGTATTATTTACATATGCATGTGTGAAAACAATATCCTGATAAATAAGAGTGAGTGAAGTTCTTTTTTATGGTATTTCATAAACAATTTATTTAATTATTTTTTAGAATCTTAATTATTTACACAATTGGTTGATATGCTGTGTATAATTGTGTTTATTCGAAATTAAACTTTTGAGTCAGAAATCGATGAATAGTTAATGTTAATTACATCTAAGATCAATAACAGGGACATTTATTCGTTGTTGGAAAAAAAAAAAAATATATATATATATATATATATATATATATATATATATATATATATATATATTTATATATATAAGCGGAAGAGGAAGGGAGAGGTACTTCACGGCTGGCGCCATCAGTAGCAGTATAGTAGAACTGTTTTTCTATCGAGTAAGTTTCCCAGTGATACAGAAAGATGACTCTTATTTGATCATAAAGTTTATCGTTTTTGATATTTTTTTTTTTTTGCTAAATTTACAAATGAATGCTTCTCATGAACGATATGGTCTTACTTTTGTACGATAATAAGGATTTAAATCGTTTTTAATAATTTTAACAATTTAATGAATCATTATCTTCAGCTCAAAGTACACAAATCATGAGAGTGAATCTAAAATTACATTTAGGTATTGATATGTTCTATTCCTAAAGTTTTAACATCTAAAATTTTCAAGGATTTGGAAAGTAATTGTTTTTACTTTTGCACGACTCATGATGCGAAGCATCAGAGATTGCTTTATGATCGAAAAATTTGTTTTCCCTCGATTTCGCAACTATTCTTTTCTACAATTAAATGTGTTCCAGTTTTCGAAAAATTTGCTTGTGTACGTTTGTGTGTGTGTCTTTGTATAGACTTATGCATAATCGTTGCATAAAATTGCATACGAAATTCTTGCAAATTGGTAGAACCCCTGTTGAAAAATAAACTATCATTCCGATTTTGCATGTATCGATCGAGCGATGCAACAGCTCCCATCATACGTATCAAAATGACTGACTGGCAGTTGTGAAATTGCGCGGATATCATCCCCCTTCTTTTCATATCTTTCACGATCCAACCTCCATCAACGATTTAGCTGTTGGCCAACCCCTCGTCTCCGCCTATGTTACTTTATTATGTTTATTTCTTTTTAACTAATAGGAGCTTAACCGTTAATATTATGCTGTATTAGTTCTATTGAAGTATTTTTTTGTCCAATTTTGAGTGGATTCAATCGAGAATTATGTCATCGATGTCGATCAATCAACTAATTTATCGAAATAATGATTTCAAATTACATCGTTTGAAGCATTTAAATTGACAGGTATTATTTACAAAATTCATTTCTCTAATGTGTAAGATTAAATTTTCTTACTATCATTTTCAATATTGAATCTATCAAACACAAACCGAGTGTGTTTTTTGCAGAATTTGCGAAAATAGTGATTTTAAAATATCACGTTATTATTTAGCTATACATCGTATTACTAGCTATTTTCTGATGGATGTTATGATGAATGCATATGAAATAGAGAAAATACCACTAATAATTTCGTTTTTCTGACCAACGATGAAAATTTCATCTGAAATTGATGATCATATCAATCATGTTATTGTATGAATCCAAAATTATATCTTATACTAAAATGTCAAAACTATTCCACCTATATTTCTAAATCTTTTTTGAATACTTGCAAAATGTTTTTTTATCTTTCGTAAATTGAAAATTTCGCTTCGACTCAAGGATATATTTTTTTATTTTTGATCTATGATTACTTTTCGTTGAAAATAGGTAACTGCACGCAGAAAAAAATTTTATTAAGATAATCTAAGATATGTTGTGGTAACAAATGAATTTGTCAACATAGGGATAACAAATTATATGTTAAAATAACAAAATTTAGGATATAACAAGTTATTGATATGTTATAACAACAAAACAGTTTTGTTAGTATGGAAAAATCTTTTAGTTGATTCGACAAAATACTATAATTGGTATAACAAATTTTTTTGTTGAAACAGCAAAATTGTTCTATTAAAATAATAAAGAAAATTTGTTGTAGTAATAAAGAGAATTAGTAAGAATAACAATGAGAATTTTTGGAAATAACCCATTGAGTATCATTATACACAATCATTTTCGTGATAAGATTTTGAGGATTTGGAAAATATTTTGGCAACAAATTAGTTTTGTTACTGTAATAAAATCACTTTGTTACAGCAACAAAGTCATTTTGTGACAGCAACAAAATGATTTTATTAGTGAAACAAATTGATTTTGTGATTGAACAAACTGGTTTGTTAGTACAACTTGAAACATTTTGTTAATGCAACTAATGGATTTGTTGCTATAACTATACTCATTTGTTACCACAACATATTTTTCATTTATCCCGTCTTTTGTTATTTCAACAAAATCATTTTTATGCGTGTGTTGACCTTACGTGGGTTTCAATCTCTACGTACTGAACGAATAACTTCAATAGTCAAAAATGGTTTTTGTAATTTTTAGCTCCGCTCGTTGTGAGTGTGCGCGTGTGTGGAATTCACGCGCGCGTGACCCTTGAGTGTTCCAATGAGTGATTGGTCGAGCAGACTTTATGGAAGTTTGAAAACAATGTCTAAAAAATATTCTTTATTTTGGTGTCCTTTACTGTTTGGCAGTTGTTAGTTTTTCTTCTGAAATCCTTTCGATTGCTGCACGGCAAAAATAGCACCTAATGAACCACACGCACAAAACGATTTTGTTGAAATAACAAATTTCAAAAAAATTTCATAGTTATTATTAAAATTTTTTTATTACTTCAAAAACTGATTTTTGTTACTCCAACAAATTCTCTTTGTTATTTTAATAGAATAATTTTGCTATTTCAACAAAAAAATTTGTTATACTAACTAAAGTATTTTGTCGAATCAACTAAAAGATCTTGCTATAGTACCAAAACTGTTTTGTTGCTATAACACATCAATAACTTGTTATAACCTAAATTTTGTTATTTTAACATATGATTTGTTATCCCTTTGTTAACAAATTCATGTTACCACAACATACCTAGGTTATCTTAACAAAATTTTTTTCTGCGTGCAGGCTATTAATATCCGACAACAATATTTCATATATCATTGTTGTAATTTTAATACTTGATTAAAATTATTGATGGTAAAGTTCTTTAAATACTAAATAAATAATAGATAGTAAAACTAAAAAATGCGCTTTAATAGAAAACTCAACTAAGAAGTAAAAAACAGAATTCAACAAGATCTAAGTTTTCATCCATCATATTAAATATAATAGTACAAGTATCCGAAACTTGGACGGGAAAAAAATTCAGTGCTAGATTTTTAAGTGTTGCAAAGTTTCTTTGTATTTCACAACTAAATATTCAATAAGTCTGAAATGAAAATAAAGTAATAGACAGAAACATTTTTTTTATATTGATAAGAGCAAAGTTTCAAAACTTATTTTCTACTTTTTAATTTGGTTTACTGTGGTTAAACTGTTATTTATTCTTTACTTTTTAATTTGATTTAATATCAAATTTTTTAAACCATATAATTCATTGAATTGAAACTACCACTCTGTGACGGGAGTTAAGAAATTTGCACGCCTGCTGCTTTCCTTGAATTTGATAGCCGTTTCTCAAGATCTTTCCTGAGTAAATTCAAATTCACTAATCCTGACAATCCTGAGCAGGATAATGGATCTAACTGGTTAAATTATTGTATTTTCATCGGTCCTTGATAAGAGTTAAAAGTTTTAATTTTTCATCGAACGTTTTGAAGAGGCTGTAATGACCACGTATCTAAGTAAATATTATTCAAATCTTAGGCTCGAAATTTGCTCGCCAGAGTCCAGGGTCTTAAAAGGAGATCGCGTTAAACACGACAAAATATAACATGAAACATTTCAGTTTAATTAATAACTCAAAGAAGAGAACACCTCTTTATTGGCTTGATCATGTTAATAAATAATATAAGGGGCATACCATGCCAAATCGATCACTCTTGACTCCAACTCTTTTTGATTTTTCTGAAATTTTGGTATTTTTCTCTACCCTATTGGAAACAATTTTCAGAATTTTTTAAAATTTTTTTACCCAACCAAAAAATAGTTACGAGTTATTTAAAAAAGACAGTTTTTTTTTTTTTTAAATAACCATAACTTTTTTGAAAATTAACTTATTAGGATGTTTTTTTTTAAATGTACTTCTTAAGAAAAAAATGAAAATTATAATTTGGATTCATATTCAACGTTTTTTTTGAAAATTTTAGAAAAAAACGAAAATTTCGGGATGAGTGACATCTTTGATTTTCGATTATTTTTTTTTTCATAAAAAACTTCACAAATTTATGCGTTGTTCCAAAATGGACCGAACTTGTGAAAGAATACTCAAATTGTAACCCAAATGGTACTTACAGTCAACGCTCCCTGTATTGGACCTCTCTGTATTTAACCGCTCCCTGTATTTGACCACATTCTTTCACTGTATTTGACGATTTTACACAGCTCTTATAGACAAGGACGAGTCAAGTACAGGGAATGGTCCTGTACGGGCGAGCAAAATACAGGGAGCGTTTACTGTAACAGATTTTCAAACACTAGTACAACAGAGAAGTTCTTCATCACCATCGCCTTCTATCGAAGCCCGCGCAAGCTCCAAAATCGTCAAAAATTTCTAAGTTTTTATTTTTAATAAAATCATTTAATTGAGTTTCTCGAAATTATTTTCTATTTCAATCGTCATTCTTTCATTATCTATCCATTCCGTCGGCCAGATTCTAAGTATTTATTCTTTAAAATAATTTCTTACAAAATTATTTCTTTTCCTAACTAAATCGGCTCAGGACAATAATAAAAGAATATTAACTAACATAACACAATAATGAAAGTTAAGTAATAATCGTCGTAATAAATCATAACAACTGTTTCAATTAATATTAAATAAAAAATACTCCAATACGCAAATCAAGTCACTTTTGTCACTAGGTCGAAAATCGAGTTCAATGATTCCGTTACATGCTTTGAAAAAAAGTGATATATCTGTATCTCGTACTCAACCGATACAAATTGAGCATTACTTTCTTTTCTGTGTACACCAATTAAGATGTAGTATTAAATAAAAATTGGTTCAATAGTTCATTAAACTAAAAAGTAAGTTAATTATTGCTTTGATTTTTGAATTTCAAGTTTCCATTAGATCTCCTCGTTTCAAAGTTTCAATGTCTGGAGCCAACTAAAACTAGATAATTTCAGAAGAATAGCGAAAATGCCATTTTATTATAAACTTTATTCAGTAAATTAAAAACTACAATTCATGAATCTAATGGTTTATTTTTTATTAAACTTATTCGTAGATTGAATAGTTTTCTTTTGTCATTCTTATTCATGCTTAGTAACAGAATTATAATGTGTCAGTACAGTTAACGCCTAGAATGACAATTATAAAGGTATAAAATAAACAATAGATACTCTGATAGGATCGAAAAAGATAGGATCCTACCCAGCAACAGTCGCATTTATCTGAAATTGTCTAGTTTCGGTCGGCTCAACAGACATTAAAATTCGCATTTTCAACGCAGGTTATATGAAAATATATTTATGTATCTGTGTGTATGTACGAGCGTGCATGTATGCCCAGAAAAAAACGTGATTCTAATTTTGGATCACAATGATGCTATTTTCGGCTCAGTGGTATAGTAAGTGTTGTGCCTCCTCGAGTAAAAACAGAATTCCGCCGCACCACCGCTGCACGGCTTTTTAAGCGCCGCACCACCGCTGCACTACAGCCGTGACAATTCTGATTATCTACCAGTACCGCATCACCACCGCACCACCGCCGTGACAAGTAAAGATATTTTTATCCACCGCAACACCGCCGCACCACAGCTGTGACGACCCGAGTAAAAATGAAATTATTTTATGAAAAAATAATAAATTTCGTTCAACCGCCGCACCACCGCTGCACGACCACCGTTTGGTGGTATATATTGAAATAAAATATTTGTTGATCATTCAAATAGCTAAACTAAAGTTACTTAGTAAACTTACGGCTTGCAGCGCAGTTGGTAATGTTCGAGACTTTCATGCTGGGGACCCAGGTTTGAATCCCATTGCAGTTGGATTTTAAAAGTTCTTTCAGATTATTTCGATAGGCGTGTTGGTTCTGTTCGACCCAAAGACGAAATTAAAAATCTACATCAACAATACGATTAAAAAAATCAAAAATTTCGCGGTACTCCGGCCTAATTTGAGAAAATTTTTTTTGTTTGAATATGAGGCATTTGAATAAAAGGAGATTGAAAAATAGGTCTTACATTAAAATTTCTAGTCAGATTATTTATTAATTAATTATTGCGTAATAAATTAATTATGATGCCATTTTTGGTGAAATTGTAGGCATAAATTAGAATAGGTGCAGCGGTGGTGCAGCGATGTTAGAGAGAGTCCATTTTTAGCGTGCGGCATAATAGTCCACTAAACGGCGGTAGTGCAGCGATGGTGCGGCGGTCGAACGAAATTTATTACTTCTCCGTAAAATATAATAATTTCATTTTTACTCGGGTGAGTACTATCAGAGCGTTCCTATGATCATAGAGCGACGGATGAAAGTTTAATACAATCACGGTGTGATAAGAAATTTTGACAAAAAAATTCGTAAATCGAATAAGGGGAAATTGGGTAGGATAAGATTATGCCGTAAAAGTTTTTCAGAGATCGAAAAAATTTAATGAGCCTAGACCAGAAGCCGAACCTAGCTCACTCAATGAAAAAAATTCATTGTCCAAGTTGACTAATATTAAAAAGAGAAAAATACATTGTATGAAAGAGATCAACTCTGTTTAAATAGAATGTAAATTGTAGAAATTTTAAACATGAAAGTAAGTAAATATTCCCAAGTTAATACCAAAATTATAACAATGCAAAGATAACATTTTACAACGTTAAACAGAGAAATGTTTGAAGTTGGCACACGGAAAGAAAACTATAGGAACTATTTCTACACATCATGGGAATCACGTGTCAAAAAAAATTGTTCTTTAAAAAGACATCTGATAAATAATCAAACCTTTTATATAGTTCATTCTCAACATTTTTTGATGAGGTTTGAGTATTTTGAAATGCGTTTGCTGCTGGTTTTTAACTGAATTTCAAAATCCATTAACGACGAATGAATTAAGAATTGGTAATCAAAAATCTTTCAATCAAATTGAAACGTGGTCGATTTCACACAAAAACAATCAAAATGCGATTGTACTCTCTAAATCTAAAACAGTGAAAATTACTGGAAATTAGTGGTATATTCACTATTTCACAGTTATAAGTATACCACTTGGTATACTTATAACTGTGAAACAGTGAAATTCCACTGATTCATTTTAAGAGAGTACAAATAGTTTTAGTATTCACAGTGGAAATTCGAATAAAAAAATTGGAAAACAGTTGACTCTAAAGGCCATCCCTGCAACTTTTCGCTAAATTCAGTAATTAAACGCTTGCAACTTTGCTGCCTGTTGCAATATTTTTGAGCTCTTCGAGCAATTACTTTTGAATGAATAAACCGATTTTCACGCGGTTGGCAGCATTTGACGCAGTTTTTCAAACCTTACGATATACTTCTAAACACAAATTGATAAGACGGAAAATTTTCGAGAAATTTGAAAAATTCATTTTTCTAGAATTTTTTCAACAACGATATCTCTTGAACCAATCAATCTATTTCTACGTTTTTAGCAACGATCGTCATAGTTTTGTAAGCTCGAATAATTATTTTATTTAATCAAAAACGATCCGAACAGAAATGTTGAAGGTATGTAAGAAAAAAACCCTTTTTTTGAAATTTTTCGTTTTCGATAACTCACGAATGCATCAACCGATTTTGATCAGACAGGCGGCGGTCGACGTGGTTTTCCACGGTCAAGAGCTGATTAGTTTTAGAGATTGATCGATAAAGCCATTTAGAAGTTATTCCAAAAAACGGTTTTTCGAAAATTTTGTTTTCGAGTTTTCTCAAAATCTAGCGAACTGAATTGGTTCAAATTTTCAGGAAACTTAATGGCAACGATACTCTTTGGAATGTCAAAGCTTGGTCCCGATCGGTTGAGCGTTATGAGAGATCGGTTTGAGAATGTCAAAGCTTGGTCCAGATCGGTTCAAAAGTTATGAGAGGCTTACATAATGAGGATTGCAGAATAAATAAATAAAATCTATCGGACCAAATTCAGGGCAATAGACCAATTTCAAAAATCTCAAATCATGTTTCGGTTGGTCAAAATCTATTAAAAAGTTATGAGGGTTATACATATATATACGCAGGCACACATATATTCCGCAACATCGTTTTTAACTCAAGGAGAGTAGTAGAATAGTTTTGTAGGACATCCAACCGTAAAAATCGAGATCTGATTAACATTCAATTCTTCAAAAACAGGACTGAAATCAATAACTTCGATTCTTTAAAATTATCAATTCTTTTAGAGGGACATAAAAAGCTAAGAACAATTTGTAAAATGTGTGTAAACAGAATATCTTGTATCTATTTTTATGTCAAAGTTACTCGCTTTATTTTTCATTAAATTTTCAAAAAAAGGTTACCCAGGCATTCAAGCATTTGCTTACACATATTATTAGATATACTCAGGATATTTTCTCAAGACTTCAAATGCTTAAAAATTTGAAAAAGACTCTATTTTCAACAATTAAACTGAAGCCAATATCTTGGTGAATTTATCTTGTTTAGTAACAATTTTCTTAGCGCGAAGTTAAAAAAACTCCAGACTCATAGGAACACATTGATACCCTCCCCACTTCATTGGATTTTTTAAGTTCTTCAGCCTCTACTTTCGATCAATACTACACAATAATGTGTAAGTAAGTCTCTCAGGATTCATGAATAAGAACGAATTAGAAAACAATAGCTTATAGCCTGATTTTTGCATAATTTATAGTAGAAAAATGAATTATTAATATATAAATATCTTATAATGCTTTAAAAAAACAAAAATGCTTGTCTAAATTCAATAACTATGAAAGTCAAAAGATAATGAGAATATTTAGAGAGCAGGTAGTTAAAGCAAATTCGGAAGAGCTTACAGTGGCAGTCGGAAATATCCGAGTGCTACCGAATCAAATTTAGTTCAGCAGTCAGTTGATAGCATGTATCGTGCCTTCATATTTTTATCTAGTAGACTTCATTACTTTGCATAAGGATTATAGAATCTCAAATTTTTAATTCTCTTATTTTACAAAAAAATATCAATAAATTTCTTAACAAGATTATTAACGGATTAATATTATTATTGTTATTTTTATAATTATTAACGTTTTTAATGCACAAATTCGTAACGAAAGTTTATAAGCTAATATGCGTTGTAAAACTTGACTAGTCATAACAAGACTAAAACGTAAATTTGCGTTCAAATTTAATGTAAATTTGTCTATTATAATAATTAATAAATATATTGATATGTTGCAGGACTGAATAGAGCAGGACCGAAAGCACAATAAACATAGACCGGTTTTTTAGTATGATACAATGCACGGACCTACATTGGGATCGCCTTATAGAGTTGGTGGGTGCGCGTGATCCAATCATCACAGAATTTGGGAACCTCCTGCTTTTGCCCGGGGAGCTTCAACGAGGAGACGCCCCATGTTACGACAACTCGCTCGACGAGACACCTTTCCTTTCATGGCGAAAAGAATAGTCGAGATATCGCGCATTGAAGGGCGTTGGCCCATGTTCCTGTGACGCACGGAGACAGCATTCAGGAATCAGCCTCTTCGATTTCACAAATTTACTTTCATATTACGGTAGATACTTAAAAACAATATCTAAGTGCATTCATAATTTATTAAAAACTATTACAATGTTTGTGATTTAAGGATAATGTGCTACTGCTAGATATATTTCTGGCCAGTTCAAAGTTAACGTATCGTACTTAATTTCTTCAATTTCATTTCTTAATCAGAAGCATCTCTCTACACAAATTATTAACTATTAGCTATCAATAAATATATCTTTTATATTAATTTACAATCATTTGTTTAGATTTATAATTTATAATAAAAAAAAAAATTAAGATTAAAGAATTTGATTGTTTATTTGTGCACATATTTCATTTTTTTTTATCGAATCGTTGCTTATGACCTATAAATTAAAAAATGAAAATAGTAATTTTCTAACAGTATAATAAAAAACAATAAAATATTATTTACTTTTTAGAATTTATTCATACAAAATAATTATTTTGAGTGAATTTTTTTTTTCTAACATACATTTTAACGTATATTAACGTAAAATGATCAAGTGTAATTTCAAATATCAATACATCAAAAATTTTTTTAATAGTGAAATTATTTCCATATTTATTAGAGGAAATTATTTCGTATTGTTGAAATTTGTATAGCTATTTTTTTTTTTTAATTTCGATTTCGAACAATATAATTGTCAACTACTTTTTTCAGGTAATTCAACAAACATTATTCTGCACGTATCTCCTATAGAGAATGTAACAATTTGTTCGTCTGCAACTGATATTGAAGAAAGTTCTACAAATAATAAACAATTTATCACATGAATATTGATGGAAACCGTTATAGAGTGCAATAACCATATCCAATGTTATAATATAAAAATTAAATTTCACAGTAGTAAGTATCAAGTAATTATGTGTTTGGCTTTGTGTGTCTTTTTAATTTTAGTCATGTCAGGTATAAGCCGTTCGGGAACCTGACTTCCTTTCACCATATAGTATTGATATTAATGCCCAGTCACAACTATTCATCAATGAATAAGTAACTGGCCACATTACTTTTGTATTCGAAACCTAGTGGTGAGGTTACATATTCTTGTGAGAATTCTAATATTACTATTAATAAGTGCTAAATTTTTGTTATTTTTTTTTTTATAATTTGTAAATTTTTTGTGACAAAACATTTACCTTAAGAATTTTTTTAATTTCAAAGTGATATAATTAATGCATAACTTGCAAAAATAGATAGAAGTTTTCTTATAAATATTTTAAGAAATATAATAATACAATTTTGTTTGATAATTAATCGATTTATTAAATACATTCATAGGTTTTGTCAGTTACTTAAAAAAAAGATAAAAATACATTTGTTTAATTAAACTTTTTGAACTAATTAAACTTTTTTTTAATAATTGGAAACAACAATTTTTTTTGGATTATTACAAAAACAATAGTTTGTTCAGAACCTTTAATTTCTCCCAGTAAAAAAATCTCGGTGTAACTTCTATTGATTATTATAGTTTACCAAAAATTTTCAGCTGCGTACAACGATAAAAACAGTATTATATTTTAAAATCTATTCATTTCTAGGGTCTTGATGGTGTACAAAATTTGTTGGAGCTTCCACTTCAAAGAGAAGATATTTGCAGAATCATAAATATCGGAAAAATACATCAATCCTACTATTTTTCGAGCAATGGTCAAGAAGTGAATGTTCGTAAATAGTTTTGAATAAGGTAAGGAAAAAAATCAGAAATTCCCGAGTAAAAATGAAATTATTATTTTATACGAAAAAATAATAAATTTCGATCGACCGCCGCACTATACCGCCGCACCACCGCTGCACTACCACCGTCTGGTGGACTATTACGCCGCACGTTGAAAACTTACTCTCCCTAGCATCGCCGCACCACCGCTGCACCACAGTTGCACCAATTCTAAATCATACCTACAATTTCACAAAAAAATGACATCATAATTAATTTATCACGCAATAATTAATTAATAAATAACCTGACTAGAAATTTTAATGTAAGACCTATAGTTCAACCTCTTTTTGTTCAAATGCTTAATATTCAAAAGAAAAAAAATTTTTCAATCAGGCCGAAGTACCGCGAAATTATTGATTTTTAGGTAGATTTCATGGAAATCGATCTTTTGCACTGGTTCTTATGTCGGAATTTACTCGGAATTTTGTCGTAATATCTCTTAACTAGTCGAGTAAAGCTCAAAAATAATGTTAGTTAACATATACATATATGTATATATATGTTATAATATACATATATTATAACATATATATATATATATATAAATTTTTTTTTTTAAATACGTAAAAAATGGACAATTTAAAAAAAAATGATCAGTTTGACCATAAAATCAAAAATTAACATGGCCCTGCATGGGTGGACCCCACTTGTAAATAATTACTATATCTATTGTATATAAATAACTTAGTAAGTAATTTTTTATTATAAACTATATCTTATTTTTTACTACAGTTGACGCTTAACTACAATATTGGACTAAATTGACCCACAATTTGGAGTTGTCTCAGGTCATACTACAGCCTGCGGTAAATGGTACTACAGTTGTTGTTGCCACTACCGCAATTTATTTTCCGTGCAGGGGAAGGGGGGCAAAATGGAGTACTTAAGAAACCTTTGTGATTTTAAATATGCCGATTTCTTTCGTTTTCAGTCGTAATTGAAGGAAAATAATCAAATTTCAAGTTGTCACAGAAAAAAAAATTTTTTTTTTGCAGGCAAAATGGGGTACCCCCTGAGAAAGTGAAAAAAAAATTTCATCATCCGAAAATTAAATATTGTTAAAAAAATAACATTTTCTTATTGATAAATCTGCACGGAAAAAAATTTATTGTTGCTGCAACAGGATTTTCCTGCAGCTGCAACAGGAGGAAGCCATGTTGCAACAACAGGAAAAAATCCTATTGCAGCAACAGGATTAATACTGTTATTGCTACTTGATAGTAAAATATAGTTGGGTCAATCCAAGTGAATTCGATCAATAGTTGGAATCGACCCCTTTCGATTTGGATAAATTTTGGTCAGAAGTTTTCTTTGATCACACAACGAACTTGTGCCAAAAGAAAAAAATTAAAAAAATTTTTTTCAAAAGATATGCAAATTCAAAATTTCTGTTGTACTGATCTTAAACGATCCTGAAATTTTCAGAACTGTATTTTTTTCTTAAATTTAAGAATTTCTTGAATTTAAGTTAAGTTATGCAGATACATAGTATTGTAATTTTGATTATCAAAAAGTTAAATGCAGTACCTGGAAATATTAAATAATAAATTAATTTCAACTTTATAACTTCCCGCTAAGAAAATCGAAAATTTTCAAAAATCGGGAAGTTATTGTTTTCACCCCGTTTTGCCAAAATCGAGTTTTCATCAGATCTCGACGTTTTAAGGTCTCAGGAAGCTTCCCTGACTACTCCCGCGATGCTGTATATGTGTGTGTGTGTGTGTAGCCTGCATGCTCAGAAAAGAAGATAACTGGTCAGCTGTCGCACCCTACGCGCAGCGCCTTCTAAAAGAAAAAACCGCAGAAAGAGACCAGTAACCAAGAGTAGGCGTCTTGAGACGCAAAATGGACTGGATTGACGTAATGCTCACGCGGTTCCGATCCCAACACCGTGGGGGTCATCAGGAAAGCTTCCGGTGGCCTTAAAGCATCGAGATCTGATGAAAATTTAATTTTCGCAAAACGGGGTGAAAACAATAACTTCCCGATTTTTGAAAATCTTTGATTTTCTTAGCGGGAAATTAAAAATAACTTGATTCAAAGTGTCAGGACGGCCGAGTGGACTGTCAATAGATCGTTCATACATTGTGTCGTGAGGCAAGGGTTCGAGCTCCGGCGGTTGTTAAAATAGTTCCAACACCAATCACTGGTGGTTGCTCCAGTAGTCGAACTATACGGGCATGGGTTTTCTCTATGGTTCCCCCATGTCAGTATTTCAACAGCTTATAGAAAGAGGTGAGGAATAGGGCGAATGCAGTACAGGAAGCACAAGTCGTTCCACAGCCACAGTGATTGTAATGAAATGTGAAAGAATTTTTTTAACGAGATAACTATGTGCGAAAAATGAGGTTGATAATAAGATGAAATATAAGAGTGAAATAAGATGTGCTGGGGTCCAATACGTAGAAAAAACAGGATAGAATACACACATGATGGTGGCACAGTCGTTGCATGCGACAGCTACCATCTACTCAACCTTGTAAAAACCAAGACCGTTATGCAAGGAAAAATCGAAAGAATAAAAAATAATAACTTGAATCAAGAAAATTATTTTCTTCTTAATACGACTCTTGTTTCTAAATTTTAAAACTTAATAAAAAAAAAAATTCAATCTTGAATCAATACATTATTACTTTTCAATAGAAAATAAAAAATCTTCTTTCAAAAATTTCTTCTTGAAAAAAGAATTTTTTGTTATTAAATAATCCGCATACTTATTTCTCTAAAGGATTTTTTTCTCTTGTTTTAAAGCGAGTGATATTGATTCAAGATCATACCGACCTCGTTTAAGTATAGCGCATTTTTCGAATCAAGATGTTATTTTACGTGATTAAAGAATGTACTAATATATTCGTTTAAATTATTCATCAATTTATCATTACAATAGTCACACATATCAATTCTTGACTTCGGAGTTTAATGCATATTTTTATTAAAAAAAAAAAAAAAAATTGAAATGACATCGTTTCAGCGCATTTTCAAAGATAGAGAAGTTTCAAGTAACTTCGTATATGAACGGTGACAATTAAATATATTTGCTGTAAAAATCTTCAAATTTAGAGTACAATAATTATTTACTGTTCTGGGTATTAAAACATTTCACTTTCAAAATTTTCAAAGATTTATCATAAGTGATTTCACGTTGAATCAGAATAATGTGCTAAAACATACACAATTTGTTTGCTGTTTAAAAGAAAATGCTTTTGTAAATTAACTGTTAATGCTTTACCTGTTTTTGAGATGCAACTTGTCTTTGTAAATTGTATGCTTGTTCTTCAAGTTTTTTGATTTTGATTTGTGCGTCTTCATCGGCTAGTTTCTTCCGTTCTTCACGCTTATTTTCCTGCAACAATTAATTCGATTGGTTTACGAAGTAACATAATTTCTAATATAAAAAAACTGTTAGTCAGTTGTTTTGCAAGCATCTCACTATTTTTGAGATAAAAACACTCGAAAACCTACATACTTGTGAGAATATGAGCTCCTTAAGCTCGAAAATAAAAATGTGATGCATTTTTGAACTTATATATATATATATATATATATATATATATGTGTGTATGTGTGTGTGTGTGTGTTTTAATGTGGTTTTTGTTTTAATAACATTTAAACAGCTTAACCGATCAATTCCAAAAACTTATTAGCTCTTAACATCGAATAACCACGTCGATCGCCACCAAGCCGGTCAAAATCGGTTGATTTGTTCGTGAGTTATCGTTGACGAAAAAAATCGACAAAAAGTGTTTTTTTTCGAATGACACCGAAATTTCCGGTCTTATCAATTTGTGTTTAAAAGTATATCATAGAATTTGAAAAACTGCGTCGAATGCCGCTAACCGCGTGAAAATCGGTTCATTCATTCAAAAGTTATTGCGGTTTGAAAATTAAAAAAATAGTGATTTATTAAATTCCTATCAAACTTTTAAGCTCGGAGAGCTCAAAACTACACGATAATTAGATTTTTGAGCTCGAAGAGCTCAAAAACATAATAAGTGCAATTTCGAGCGCCTAATTACGAAAGTAGCGGGAAGTTGCAGGGATGGCCTTCACGGTCAACCGTTTTCCTAATTTTTTTTCTATTTTTCGGGCGTAATCTTAAAGTCAGGCTTAACACATGATATAATTTCTTATTTTTTTAACGCATGATATATTTTGTCCGTTTTCTCACTTTAATAACAGTTTTTAACGTCAAATAACTCAAACAGATGTTAATTTCCAATAATAATCAGAAATAATGTATTAAGAATATCAATTTTTTATGTTAATAGTTCCAGTATATATGATATTCAGAATTTTTATTTTTTTTTTACATGAATCTATGTCTATTAAGGTACTACTAAGGTGTCTACACCTACTAAGGTGTCTATTAAGTTTATATTTTTTTATATGACCTTGAAATTTTGTCAGAAGAAGCAAAAATGAAGGCATAAAATTTAACCCCATTCATTCAAAATTAGAAGATCACTTATTAAAATGTTTAATTTTCGACTTAAACAATCTTAACTTGAAAATTTTATGTCTCCTAGAATCATTACTCACATAATTCAAGACTTTATATTTCATTTTGTGAATTTTTTCCTTTAAGATAAGAATTTGAAGAATGTGAAGAATTTGATCGGTAGTGCCAATTTTCGAGTCGCTCGTTTCTGGAACCGTCCCACAAAATTCGTTTTTATATTAATATACAATTGTCATCTAAAATTTTTAGTTGGCATAATTTTTTCATTTAATATCCCGGTTCCGAATACTTAGAAAAAAAGCTTCACTTGAGCCAAGAAATTATTTTTCTTCCGAATCATTTTCTTGATACAATAAATTTCACTTATTCAAACAAAATTAATTCTCTTGCTTTAAAAAATACGTATCTTGATCCAAGAAAATTTATTTAAGTCAAGAAAATCTTTTTGTTTTGAGAAAATTCAGCTTCTTGCTTCAAAAAATTTAGTTCTTGATAGAAGTAAATTTTCATGTATTGAAAAAATTTCTCTCTTGCTCCAAAAAATTAAATATATCGATAGAAGTAAATTTTCATTAATATTTTTATTGATTAACATATCAAATGGGAAGATCAAATAATATTAAATCTTTTTTTTTTCATTCAATATCTATGATTGCACGCTAAACGAATATAAAATGGGTATCAAGTATTCAACAGAAAAATTTTCTCACGGTGAAAAAATTTTTATTTCAATTGAAGTAGATGGCGTTGCTTCCCTAAAGTATCTAATAATCTTGATCTAAGTATCTAAGTCTCTAAAATCTCAAAATGAACGAATACAATGCAACAGAGAAGCAATAACATCTAGTTGAGTCAATCCATGTCAAATCGACCAATAGTTGTAATCTATCCCTTTAAAAAGTGCCAAATTTGTCAAATTTTGAATTTTTTTAAATCGTTAAAAATGAAGTTCACAGTTGAAATTTTGGCTCAATTTTTTTTGTTAAATACTTTGTACTGATCTTAAAAGATCCTGAAATTTTTAAAAGAGTGTTTTTTTTCAAAAACATGAATTTTTGAATTTTCAAAAAAAATTTTTTTTCATTTTTTGCAACTTTTAACTAAAGTAAAGTTATGCAGATACATAGTATTGTAATTTTGATCATAAAAAAATTAAATCCATGACGTGTAAATATTAAATAATAAATTAATTTCAACTTTTTTTTTTTATTTTTTAGACCTTCCCGTGAAAAAATTTTCTGATCAGACTATATCAGGCCTGATATAAACCGTCCATATCAGGCCTGATATGGGAATTGGGCATATCAGACTATATATGCTTTGATATAAGTATATCAGACTATATACCCGCCCGGGTAAATAAAATTATATATAATTATATATGAAAAATGGTTCTACATAATTCTGTATGATCATATAAAATTAGATATAATTATATATAATTATTTCGATAGGAAAAAGAAATCGGTGTGAGTGGGAATCGAACCGTGGACCTGACTCTTGAAAGACAAACTCACTTCTTAATTACCTACAAGTCTTATTTGAAGAGCAGAGTTTGTTATAACTACAAGTAATGCAAATCGTATACATGATCGATTCGTAGTGAACAAAATTTTTTATCTAATTTATTAATTATTAATTATCACTATATGTATGGGGCGTTCCATGCCAAATCGACCACTTTTGACTCCGATCCTTTTCGATTTTCCTGAAATTTTGGTATCTTTCTCTACCCTATTAAAAACAATTTTCAGAATTGTTTCAAATTCCATTACCCAACCAAAAAATAGTTAAGAATTATTTAAAAAAGACAGCTTTTTTTTTGTTAAATAACCATAACTTTTTCTAAAATTAAGTTATTGGGATAATTTCTGTTTCTTAAAATGTTTGTTTTCAATTGTACTTTTTATAAAAAAAATAAAAATAATAATTCGGAATCATATTCAATTTTTTTTTTAAAGTTCTGGAAAAAAACGAAAATTTCGGGATTGACATTTTTGAGTTTCGATTTGTTTGTTTTATAAAAAACTTTAGTATTTTCTGCGAACTTCCTGAAATTTTCAGTGGCAATTTTTTTCTTTTCATTTTTTTAAAAATGAAAAACACAATTTTTTTTTTAAATGTTTGTTTATCGTTATACGACTCTGAAAATTTTTCAGCAGATTTAGAAAACTTAATTTACATATCCTAAATCAGGAGAATTTGAGTATTCTTTCGCAAGATTATGCGTTGCTCCAAAATAGATCGAACAACAATTTAATTTTTTTTGTTTTTCCATGTAGTTTTGAAAAAAAAAAAAAAAAAAAAAAACAAAAAAATAATTCAATGCTTCTTTTAATTTTTGATCTAACTTTATTGGAAAATATTAAAATCTTATCGATGATTGTCACTTTTAATTTTTGTTTTTTATTTTTTTTTCTTGGATTTTGAAGTATTCTAAATCTGCTGAAAAATTTTCAAAGTGGCTCTTCAAGCTTAAAAATATTATTTTTGGTTCATTTTGAGCTCTCCGAGCTCAAAGAGATAACCGTTCTATGTTTTTGAGCTCTTGGAGCTCAAAAGTCTGATAAAAGTTTCATATAACACTATTTTTTGAAATTTTAAACCGTAATACTTTTTGAATGAATCAACTGATTTTCTTGCAGCTTCCGGCATCCAACGCAGTTTTTTGTTTTTTGAGCTCTTTAAGAAATGTCAGAGCGCGAATTGGTTAGACCAAAAATTTCTTAGTAATTCTGAAAAAAACATTTTTTTCAATTTTTTCCGACTACGATATCTCACGAACGAATCGGCCGATTTTGACCGGACCGGTGGTGATCTACGTGGTTTTTTGAGGTTAAGAGCTAATTAGTTTTTGGAATTGATCGGTACAGCGGTTTATTTACTTATTTATTTATTTATTTCTTATATTAAGACCCAACAGCTCAACGCCATTAACAGGGTCACTTTATACAATGCTCATATACAGAATAGCGACAATGATCTATAAATTGTCCAAGTTTTATATAAATTAAAATAAAATATAACACAGTAGAAAATAGTGATTTTTATCGCTGAACACTCGTAAATTACTTATAACTTAATACAAAGATATTTAGTGCCACAAAAATATTTCATAGAAGAAAAACTTGATAAATTCTTATTTAATAACAACTATCGCTGCGTATTGATACCAGTATGGATGTAAGAAAGTTCATTGTTATCGATTGGTTATAACCCAGCAGATCTAATAAACAATCATGATTACATAAAAGACGATTACAAACAGTTGTAAGTCTGTACAAAGGTGAGGCTTAAACCCAATTAACCTTGACGATGGGTACTTCAAACACTCGCGAAAACCTAGTGGTACCAGTGGGAACAAAAAAGGGAAGAAGGGCTAAGAATTGAGAGCAGCCAGTATAATTTCTGCATATATTCTTCAGCCATAGAATTGATGCACAAATTCTACGTTCCTCCAGGGTGAGAATATTTGCGTAACTGCAAAGTTCATAGTAATCAGTACTAGTAGGCGGGTTTTGGCCACTGATTTTATAAGTTAGATATTTCAGGAATCTGCGCTGTATTTTTTCGAGGCTTGACACATGTTTTTTGTGTATAGGCGACCAAATTACTGATGCGTATTCTATTTTAGGGCGAACAAGCACATATTATAATTCTCTAACTGTTTGCATTTTTCATAGTTTTAGTAACCCTTATAATAAAACCCAGTGTTCTAAATGCAGATAGTATTATAGCCTTATAATGCTCAGTAGAGGTCAAACATGAATCAAAAGTAACTCCCAGATCCCTACATTTATTAACACGTTCAAGCAAAATTCCATTAATCGCGTAAAGAAAATGAATTTCAGTACTAAATCGATTGAATGTGATGATTTTACACTTTTACTCATTAAGATATAATTTATTCATCCTACATCAAGTAGCTAACGCTTCAAGATTTCTCTGCAGGTAAAGGCAGTCATACCAGGAACGAATAAGGAGATAGCATTTAGCATCGACGGCAAAGAGTTCAAAGAAGCATGATATAAAATTAGGGAAAGGATTGATAAAGATCAGGAACAGCAGTGGTCCAAGATTGGAACCTTGTGTACCACAAGGTACACCTGATGTAGATATATATGTCCTAGATCGGTAGCCATTAAACACGACATGATTTACCCTGTTCAAGTGATTCGAATTTAACAGATTAAACATCCATGTAGGTAAACCCAAATCTTGAAGTCTGTCTAACAAAAGTACAATGTCCACTTTGCCTTCAATCAAACGCCTTAGAAAAATCAGTCTGTATGACATCAATCTGGTCTCCCGCTGCAACACTGTCATACAGATATTGCGTGTATGTAATTAGATTAGTGACTGTCGAGCGACGAGCGAGGAAGCCGTGTTGAGACTCACTGACAACCGGAGTAGAGTAGGGTAAAATTTGATCATAGATAAACATTTCATATACTTTTGCAAAAACCGAAATAATCGATATTCGCCGATAGTTCGAGATGTGTGCTGCATCTTTCAATTTTAGTACAGTACAAACCTTTGTATTTTTCAGTTGGCGGTATTATACAATACTATGTTAAGTTTTGATTTTATTCCTCTAACATTCTGAAATAAAAAAATCTGGAAAACGGTTGACCTAAAGGCCATCCCTGCAACTTCCCGCTAATTTCTAACACCAAGCGTTTATATATGATGTTTTTGAGCTCTCTGAGCTCAAAAATGTAATGATTCTGCTGTTGTTAAGCTCTTCGAGCTCAAAAAAAATTCGTTTTTCCAGTAGATTAAGCTCACTGAGCACAAAGAGATAGCTGTTCTATACTTTTGGGCTCTTCGAGCTCAAGTCTAATAAAAGTTTGATGAAAGACGATTTTTAAAATTTTCAAACTACTATAACTTTTGAATGAATCAACCGATTTTCATTTGAATGACGGCGATTGATGTAGTTTCTTAAGCTTTATAAAAAATGGTTTAAAAAAATCGATCTGATGAAGCGTTTCGGGGTGAATCCAAAAAAACACTTTTTTCGGTTTTCTTTCGACAACGATAACTCACGAACGAATCAACCGATTTTGACCGGACTGGCGGCGATCGACGTTGTTTTTTGAGGTTAAGAACTGATTAGTTTTTGGAGTTCATCGGTAAAGCCGTTCAAAAGTTATTCCCATAAAAACCACATTCAAAAACAAAATTTTTCTTAATTTTTTGGGGTTTTTTTTATTTTTCTCAAAATCTATTGGTCCGAATCAGTTCAAATTTTCAGGAAATCTAAGTTTGATGAAACTCTTTGGAACGCCACTAATTTTGTTCGATTCGGTCGAGCCGTTCAAAAGTTATAAGCGGGTCACATACTTACAACACACACACACGCACACACACACACATACATACATACATACATACAGACATAGTGACACCCTCGCGGGAATAGTCAGGAAAGCTTTCTAGGACCTCAAAACGTCGAGATCTGATGAAAACTCGATTTTTTCAAAACGGGTTAAAACCAATAACTTCCCGATTTTTTGAAAATCATTGATTTTCTTAGGGGAAAGTTGAAAAGTTATTCTAAAGAAACTTTTAAAAGTTATTCCAAAATAACTTTTAACCTTTTAAAGTTATTCCAAAAAAATCAATGTTAGGAAATTTTATTTTTGAAATTTCTCAAAGTTGATCGACTTGAATTTTTTGAACTAGTATCAGAAATCTAAGGGAAATAAAACTCTTTGGAACGCCACTTATTTTGATCAAATCGGATAAGCCGTTCAGAAGTTAAAAGAGATTTACGTACATACATCCATACATACATACATACATATAAATATCAAGACAAAAAATAAGACTTGATTTATGTTTTACTTTCTGTTTTGACTTTTGTCTTACTTTTTCATCTAATTTTTTTGGCTTGAATTTCGTTTCGAATTTTGTCTTGAATGTTGTCTTAAATTTTGTCTTGATTTTTGTTTTGAATTTCGTCTTTAATTTTGTCTTATTTTTTGTCTTGAATTTTGTCCTAATTTTTGACTTACATTTGTTTCTTTTTTATCTTGAATTTTGTCTTGAATTTTTTTAAGATTTGTATGACCAGTCAAGTGGTAAAATGCTACTGTAGTGCGTGTTTCGGTTCAGTGTGCACATAGAAACGATTTGAGCGGTAGTTCTTTCATATGTTTTCAAAATATTTCTGCAGATCCATCCAAAAGGTCGACATTGAGTACACTATTGGTTACTGATTGATGCATTATGCAGTTTAATGTTTGTATTCAAAGTTTTTCAGATTTGGAGACGGCCTATTATGGGACTAACGGAATGGAGTTGTACGATTTAAAATATTAAAAGGTGGAAAATATGTTAGTTGTAAAAAAGTAAAAATTGTGTTAAATGCTGTTTCAGTAGTCGTTAAATTTGACAGTAAGACTTTTTACGAGAATATTAAAAAAATTTTTTGTTTATTATTACCGCAGATGGGAATTTGCATGTAACTATGAGAATAACATTTTTAAAGAGTGATAATAATTTTTCCGAGTAGAAATAACCTAGAACTGATACAGGTAACAAACGATATTAAGGATTTATAGAATATATACATAAACAACTATATGAGTAATTTACTAAAAGATAGGCACACTCGTGATCTACCCTGTAGATCCGGGCTTTTGTCGAATTGTTGATATCAGAAGCTCGTCTCTACAGGTATCTTACGGATGATATGCCACGCAACTATGGATTTCTTTTAATGTTTGATATTTAAATAATCTTAAAACAGTATATGAATAATCTCAAAAGACCATTTGCGAAGTTAATACCATTGTGATTTGCGCTGTCTCCACTGATGACATTTGGAAACGTCTAAAGAGTCTAAGAAGCTGAAGTATTAAGCTTATCATTAAAAAAGAAAGAGAGTGTTGCATCTACACAATGTCTAGAGATCTTTCTTAAAAATAATTAAAGTGATGAAAAATAATCGATTGTTTTGCATAAGCTTCAAGCAGGTAAAAATTTCATCGAGTAAGTTTAAACATGATGGAGAAGTTTTTAGGTGTTTGAGTGATTTATTTGCCTCATTTAAAATCAAGAGAAGTTATGGGCTCTTTATCTTGATCGTAGTAATTGTAAAAGATGTTTGGAAAGTAATAGTATATTACACCCCTTGGGAAGAAAAATAAGAAAAGCCTCAGATCGCATGTAATTGTTGGCCGAGGCGAAGCCGAGGTCAACAAACATGTGATCTGAGGTTTTCTTATTTACTTTCCAAGGGGTGTATACTATTTTTCTCCTCGACGGAGGCGGAAAGCGGCATTTTCGTTTAGCGTAGCGGGAGGAAAATTGACGCTTTCCGCCTGGAGGTGAGAAAACAATTTTTTCATCATTCCGATGCCGAAAGTTCGAGTTTCTTCTCTATTTTTGCGAAATTATTGTTACAAATTTCAGACTGCTCACAATTAGTAACAACTTAAATGACGTACCTTTTTTGTTTAGTTTTTCCTTTCTTGTATAATTTACAATAAACCGTTACCATTAGTGATGAGTAAAGCAAGACCAAGACCAAGACCAAGAAAGTCTTGGTATCAGTCTTGCGAGACTTGCTTGTTCAGACTTGGTCTTGGTTATGATTAAATACTTGGAGACTTGGTCTTGGTCTTGGTCTTGCGTATTTAGTCTTGGTATTAGTTCTAAGTATTCAGTCATGGTCTTGGTTTTGCTCGTGTCTTCCGCTAATATTATCCTTTCTTTGTCACTTATTTGTCACAGAAATCCAGTTTATTTTCTACTTCAGAATTGACAGCAAAACATTGTAACCAGGGTATTGAGCCCTCCTTCAATTGGTCACCCCTTTCCTCTTTGAAAAGGGCATCACTGGGATTTCAGACACGGTGCCTCAGAAACCCAGTAAGTATGAGAGGGGAAAGACAAGGTCGTGAGATGACAAATTTATTACTAACAATTACTTTCAAAAATTAACTTAGTACTGAACTGTGAGAACCTCTCACCTAATTTTTCCACTAGTAACTTGCTAAAATTCTTACAAATAATTATCCTACAATATACTTAATTCTTCATTTTTCTAAGCCTCGCCAATCTGACGAAATACCATAATATACCATAATTTACCTCGTCAACCTGACGGACTACCATATAATATCATAACTACACACGGAAAGATTAGAACCCGACTGGTTCGTGTTCTACACCAGACTCAATCATGTGCAAGAAAAAATGGAAGAAAAATTAGTTTACACCAGATTGAGTTATGTGCCCACCAGAGTCAGTCGTGTGCGCACACGACTCAGTCGTGTTCTGCACCAGACTTAGTCGTGTTCTGAACCGGACTCAGTTGGGTGCGCAAACGACTCAGTCTGGTGTAAACTAATTTTTCTTCCATTTTTTCTTGCACACAACTGTCTAGTGCAGAACACGAACCAGTCGAGTTCTAATCTTTCCATGCACTTAAAACCTTATTTCCGATTGCGCCCACGACTCGGGCGTCTATACAACATTTTCTAAGTGACTGTCTAAAAAACAAAGAAGGATATCATGAATACCTAGACAGCACTGTATTCACGATTTTTACACGAAGCTCCTATTATAATAATAATAATAATAATCATAATAATAATAATAATAATAATAATAATAATAATAATAATAATAATAATAATAATA
>JZSA01006311.1:0-20435 GCA_000956155.1 Cotesia vestalis
ATAATAATAATAATAATAATAATAATAATAATAATAATAATAATAATAATAATAATAATAATAATAATAATAATAATAATAATAATAATAATAATATAAATGAAAATGATATTTTTTTTTTTTAATTTTAGATAATCAGTTCTTGGCAATTAAGGTTAGTAATTTTTAATACTTCTGAATACTCCTTATTATTGAATAAATAAATACATTCTATATTTATTTTATTTTTTAGTTGGCTTTAATTTTTGGGATTCAAGGTGCATGTAGGCGTCAAGAACTTTGTGATTTAACGGTGGAAAATATAATCGACAAAGGTGACATGTTGTTGGTGAAAATTCCAAAAACTAAAACTGGCGTAGCGAGATCTTTTGTCGTGACGGATGAATTTTATCAAATTTATAAAAAATACTATTTTTCACGCCCAACAGACTTAGCTACCAAAAAATTCTTCATGGATTATCGAAACGGCAGATGTACGAGGCAAAATATTGGCATTAATACGTTCGGTAGCATGCCAAAAACCGTAGCTAAATATTTGAAATTAGAAAATCCGGGGTCTTATACGGGACATACTTTTAGAAGAACGTCAGCTACTCTGTTAGCAGATTTTGGTGCTGATCTTCTGACAACAAAAAGGCACAGCGGATGGAAATCCAATTCTGTTGCTGAAGGTTCTGGAAGACTCAGTAAGTAATAAAAGACGAATTGGTGAGCAAATTGCACGTGCCATATAATCGAGACTACTCCTTCACGTGAACATTCAGGTTCAAAGAATCCAACTATTGGAAAAACTTCTGAAGAACCGATGAACATCACTGTGATGGATGTTACGGTTAGAAATTTTGGTCAATTAAATGAGTAATTAAAAATATTCTCTTCGCGAGAATAAATCGATTGAAAAGAATAGGATAACTCCACGAGCCCGTGTCGCCAGGTACTCTCGGGCGCAGGATCAAGACTATGTGAGAATAAAGAATAAACTTAAAACAAAAGAGGGTGGCTACCATCCTCAATGCGACGTCCCATTGAGGGCGGGCCTCGAGGGATGGTGACCAGTTGTAATTTGACAACTCATATGAGCATATTCAACAAACCTATGGTGTTAAAGGTCTTCCACCTACGAAGACCAACACAGTTACAGTATTCTCGGAAATCGAGGTATGGTAACCATACATAGTTCGCCAGTGCAAATGCGTATATTCAACATACTCATAGTCTTCCACCTACAAAGACCAACACGGTTACAGAATTCTCGGAAATCAAGGGATGGTGACCACCACCGCAGTCTAATACTACCCCCGAGTATTCTTGTAGAAAAATATAAAAACGCAAGCTCCACGGAATAGTGCGCTCAGTTCTTGACCAGTAAAGCTCAGTAACGCTCAGTTAGTCAGTCAGCGACAACGTCCAGTATTCTTCGAAACATCTTATCTACGGGGAAACTCTACCCGTCAGGGTATCCAGAACAATCAATAAACGGGGAATCTCCCCAGTACTCGGTTCAACCCAGTTCAGTACAACGAGATTTTCTACAATACAAACTCTCCACATCCAACGTTAAGGTCAAGACCGTTCCATCATCAACCTCAACGTCAAGGTCAAGCCCGCTGCGTCATCCACCCCAACGTCAAGGTCAAGTCCACTGCGTCATCAATTTCAATATCAAAGACAATTTAAAAATCCAATTCGAAACAAATATTCATTGATCAAATTCTAACCGTAACGACCCGATAGAGACGTGTTCTGTAACAACATCCAGTGTGTATTTGTCAGCAATAAAAACACCTGTCAGTACATTTAAACCGTAAGTAAATTGTTAATTAATTTCTTTAATATTTCATTTTTCCTCTTTTCCTCTTTCCAACCGGTTCTGATGGTCATCCCTCTAGTTTTAACTAATCAATAAGTTTCAAATCAAAGAGATCTGTCAACAAGTGTGACTGCCACTCCCAGGGTAAAGGCATTTAGTTGTCTGACCGTACAAACAAGCAGTCGAAGAAATTTGTGGTACCCTAGGACGTAACATGGATCAAGAAAATAATAGATCTGAAATTTTGGAACAAATTCCGTCTGAAAACGCCATGAACCTAAATATTACGTTTACGAATTGTTCAAAGCTCAATCAAATACAAAATGTTCTCATGGATAACTAATATTTTTTAATTGTTCAATTATTATTTTTTGTCTGGAGGGGTTTCGCCCCTGGACCCCAACGCGGCTTTGCTTCTGAGCCCGAATTTTATGTTTACGTTTGTTCCGCATTCGCAATGAAAAATAGTATGTGCAACTCGTAGGGACGTTGTCGCACTAGTTGCACTATATACTATTTTTACTAGTATTACAATTATTTTTTTTACTAAGTTTATTTTAATTACAACTACTTTTACTATTTCAAATTTTGTTGTGATAATTTTAATTAATAGTATATTACGACCCTAGGCCAGGAAGTTAGATTTCCTGGCGCATGTGATATAATGGCCGAGGTGAAGCTGAGGCCATTATATCACATACGCCAGGGTACGTAACTATCTGGCCGTGGGTCGTATACTATTTTTCTTGACTCCCCATCGAAAGAACCGTTCGCTGGGGCAAGGTGGGGGGGGGGCGCCCGACTTTTGCAAATCCGAGACGAAGCCGAGGTTCTTGCTGGTCGGGGCGGGCATTAAAAAAATTTACGAGAAAATAATCTCATAATAAAAATGAAAGGCTAGAAATTGTTTTAAGTTCACAGTTACAAAACAAAATGTATTATCTTATATAAAAATAGTATAGAACACTTTGTATAATTTTAGTATAACTCAATAGTCATATTATATTAGCTTAATAGTATTATTGTGTTATTAATATAAATAGATTTTCTATGTATATTTTATTAAGTTTTTCTTTAAATTAAAAGCTAAAGGAAAAAATTTATCATTTGATATGAAATACGTGTCATAAATTATTATTAAATTCCATATTACAATTAGTAATACTGTATTATCAATAATTTAAAAGTAGACTAGTACTTATATAATCTTTCTTTGCTCCGTCTTAAACATTATTTTCTTTGTTACAATTGCACTTCGTAACATTAAATATGCAGTTATTGAGAGTACGGTTTTCAAATTTTACATGATCATTTAGCATTGTATTTACAATATCAAGGTTTTGAGTATTCAATACCTGTCTGATTTTTTGTTTTTTACTTGGAGATGGCTGAACAGTTGATTTATTCGCAAAGGTGAGTTTAACTCCCGGTTTAATCGAAAATAATTGTTTTTTTCTGATGTCTGAATCATTTTGATTATTAACTGGTACTAAAATTGGATTTTTTCTCGCTGTTGTAAAACTACTCTGTACATTTTCAACTAAAATAAAGTAAATTCTGATTTAACTATAAAATATAAAATATACGCTATGAAGACGGAAATCTTTATTTATTCCATGATTGTATTGATCTTTACTTACTAATGGGAGCTTGATTGACGTCATTAATTGTAAAATCATCTTCAAAATCTTCCCAATTTAAATTAAATTCAAAATTCGTATTCTCAGAATCAATGGTCGTTTGCCTGCTGGTGGATGGTTGAGGTTGAATATCCACAAAATTAGAGCTTTTTTGATTGGTAGTTTGAGATTTTTCTTCAATATTTTCATTGGGTGCTATTAAGTCAAAACGCCATCTCCCTAACTGTTTGATGGTTTGTATATTTGCTCTAGAATCAGACAGTAGGGTGGCAGACGTTCTGCGAAAGCAGTGTCCTCCAAATCTCTAAATCTCTTCGAATTAGGCAAGTTTAGAAAAGAGGCAATTTTTTCTCAGTACAGCTCCTATTGTGTGTCTTCCCATTGGTTGTCGACCACATGTACCCTTAGAATATTTAATGAAGAACCTGTCACTGAATTGTTCGCGTGGTCTTCATGATATATATTTTTTTACGATGTCATAGAACAGACTTCCAATTATAAATTGGCCAGCGTAGTCATTTTTGTTGTGATTTATTGACACTAAATACTTATCATTTAAGTCTTCTACTTCTTCTACTTTTAGATTTGTTATTTCGTCACATCTCAGGCAACCACAGATTCCAAATATTAAAATGACCCATAAATATTGAAAAAAAAAGGTTAATGATGGCTTCGGAGTTAATTTTTTGAAAAGTAAGAAAATAAAAAATTTTTACCTTCGTGGTTAAAAACGAATGATTTGGAGCATCTTTCATAAATTTTTAACTTCCCGCTAAGAAAATTAAAAATTTTCAAAAATCGGGAAGTTATTGGTTTTACCTCGTTTTTCGAAAATCGAGTTTTCATCAGATCTCGACGTTTTAAGGTCCTAGAAAGCTTCCCTGACTATTCCCGCGAGGGTATCACTATGTATGTATGTATGTATGTATGTGTGTATGTATGTATGTAAGTATGTATGTGTGTGTGTGTGTGTGTGTATGTGTGTGTGTGTGTGTGTGTGTGTGTGTGTGTGTGTGTGTGTGTAAAAGTATGTAAACCTCCTATAAATTTCGAACGGTTCAACCGATTTTATTGCGGTTGGCGTCATTCGAAAGTGCTCGATCAAACTTAGATTTTAAATTTAATTTGGAATGATTCGGACCAATAAATTTCGAGAGATTTAAAAAAAAACCATGAAAATATGTGAAAAAAAATTTTTTTGTAAGTGTTTTTTTTTTGTAACTTTTAAACGGCTCTATTGATCTTCTCCAAAAACTAAACAGCTCTTGACCTTGAAAAACCACGTCGATTGCCGCTAATCCGGTCAAAATGGGTTAATTCGTTCGAGAGATATCGAGAACGAAAGAAAACCGAAAAAGGTGTTTTTTCGGAAGTACTCCGAATTTTTGGTTCGATCAATCTAAACTCAAAAATTCTTTATGAGGCATAAAAAACGGCGTAGAATGTTGTCTACCGCTTGGAAATTGATTCATTCATTCAAAAGTTATTGCAGTTTGAAAATTCAAAAAATAGTGTTTTATTAAGCTCCTATCAGACTTTCGAGCTAAAAGAGCTCAAAATAACACATCAGTTATATCATGAGCTCGAAAAGTCATAAAAGTGCAATTTTCAGCCCTTAAATTTGGAATTAGCCGAAAGTTGCAGAGATGGCCTTTAGGGCCAACCGTTTTCCAGATTTTCTAGTAACAGAGTAACTAAAACTAGTAACGAGAAGAATGCGATCTAACTAAGAGTCACAAGAGAATTATTGTAATAAAAAAATGACCATTTTTTTCCTATACATTGAAACGTCATGAGAATGATTACTATAATGCTAGAGAAATCATTCCTACATTATTATAGACTGGTTCTTGTAATATTATAGGAATAGTTGCCATACGATTATGGGAATTATTTCTATATTAGTATTGGAATTTAGGGTAATAATTTTTAATGTACCCTTAATAAAATAAAAAAATCCGATCCCTAAATTCTTTTATTTTCCCTGCCAAAAAAATTCCCGAAAATCACCTCTTTTTCTTGATCGTCACAGTGGTGTTCCCCCTTAAGGTTATATTGTACAAATGAAAATGTAAATTACCGAAATTTAGCGTTGCCAAATCACAGACAGGTTATGAACAGCTGATTTGCAACAGTTAAATTAATTTTTGTATTTAACCATTTTTAGTAGATTTCATAGAAATCTAACTATTGCATTGGTTCTCATGACGGAACTTTTGAAAAATTTTGCTATATTTCGACTATACTCGTCGAGCTGAGTCGGAAAACGCATATGGTTCAAAAGTTTATATATGTATGTGTATATATATATATATCAGATCTAACGCGGCTTGTCACGACGATAGCGTCGCCAATTTACGTCGGATCTTTACCAAACTCAACATAATTATTCTACAGATAGATACCAAAGTCAAGTTCGTAGATGAGCTTAATCGGTCAAGTAATTTAGAAATGCCAGGATTTAAAAATTTTCAAAATCAAAAAAATTCATATTTTTTCACTTTCTTACTCATATAACTTTTGAATGAGATAAGTTATCGAATTTCTGTAAATTTTATCTGAAAGCTCTTTAAATAAGCTTCAATTTGAGTATCATATTATATGTATAGTCTTAAATCATGGTCTATTCCGCTATGCTATATATGAAATTTGCTGTTGCACTCGTTTTACCAAACGTCATCCAAAACTTATCGATGTGGTTTGAAAATTTAAAAAATCGTTCTCTGTGAAACTTCTATCACTTCTATCACTTTTTACATTCATTTTCATGAAATCTACTTCCATTTCGGCTGCCGGATGGCCTTTTTTTTTAATTTTCGAAATTTCAACAATTAATGCCTCATATACTATTTATTTTTAATTTTAGGAATTTTGATGGTTTTATTCCATTTCAGTTTATCGAATATTAACTACTACACTTGTTGTGACTCAACTGGAGCGAAAGGACCTCTTCAAGGTCAAGACCTTTCTAATGATGCCAAATTTAGTTTTAAAAACTTATTTAATCTTTTTTGTCTTTAATATTATTTTTTTGATAAAAATTTTTACTTTGAAATCATAAGATCGTTATTTGACTTTTTTATCGAGGTCTATTAATATTTTTATCACATTGAAAATTACGAAATTCAGGTAATTATCCAATATACTTCCAAATCTTTTTAATCGATTTTTCTAAAAACAGAAAATGACCAAACAAAGTCGTAAATTTTATCAGGCTTAGTTATCGTCATTAAGTTTAAATTTAATGAAACATTGAAGATAAGTTTTCCTGTTAATATTGTTTTGTAGGTGACAAGTTATATATCTTGAATCAATCAACGGGTTGCCTCCGAAACTAAGCAGCTTCTTTAATCTTTGTGACGATACACGTTATAACTAGTAAGAGTCGATAAAAAAATGTTCAAATTTTATCACTTAATATTACTTTTTATAATTGTCGAACCAAGCTCAATAAATTCAAGAAGTTATGTTCCAATAAAAAAAAAATTATATATTCCTGAAGAAAACTATCGTGACGTAAAAATTTGCAAAATGAAGGGCGTCGTAAGTTTAATATTAAATATTAAGTATTGAGAATAGAACAAACTATTATATAATTCCTGATAAATTTTGTTTCAGTGTTTTGATATCGTGGACTGTTGTTCAAAAAAATGTTATCCAATTGAAGTTTATGAGAACTTACATGTGCCTGCATGTGAAGAAGTCCATGAGTATTAAAACAAATTGAAGAAGAATATATCCCAGTAAACACATTTACGTAAAATTTACGTCAGGATGACATCATGTTATGTGATGATTTACGTAAGATGTAAGTCACATATGAGTCATATATGACTCAGTATTTCATACCTCCTGACGTAAAACTTTTACGTAAAATATATGACGTAGTCATGACGTCAGTATTATGTCTCAATGACATTTATGATGTCAATATGACGTACTTGTGATGTCTATATCATGATAATGATGTCATAATGACGCAAAAGTGATGTAAAAATTTTACCTCAGAAAAAATATTAAAAAAAAAAATTTCTCAAAAATAAAAAAATTGGAATTTTGAAATCAGTTAAAGCGTTGTGGACTTATTACAAACTTTGAAACACTAGTAGTGTGTAAATACTTGATGAAAAAATCTTGAGATATGTTGGGCTCGAACTCGGGTCCTCACGTGTCGAAGTCTGGAACGCTGCTCACTTATCCAAGTATCAGTTCATGTACCGTAGTAACTAACTGATCTGTTAACCCTTACATGACGAAAAATGTTTATTTCATAATTTATTCTAAGATTAAATGGATTTTAAGAGCTGGAATTATATAAAATTCAAGTCTAGTGATTTATACAATTTCATAAAATTTTATTAAAAATCATGAAATTTTATAAAGTTCTAAAAAACTTTGTAAAAACTCTTATAATAGACTCGCTAGTGAAATTTGCGGTAATGAATAGGCAATTTATAAATTTTCATAAAAATTGATTGAATCTTACACTTTCAAAAATTTTCATGTAAGAGCGGACACAGAGAACTTTACAACTTAATGATGTTAAACTTACGTCGTTATGACATACAATGATAGCATTAATGTTACGTAATATTGTAGTCTATACATTATGTCAGTTGTACGTAATATCTAAGTCATTTCCATGATATCATATAGAAGTAATAAACTTACATCAGTATGATGTCAAAATTATATCATATATTTTTACATCATAATTGGATCACAAGATAGGTCAATTTTACGTCAAATTAACGTAAAATAATGTGACATTCCTATGACTTATAAATGACGTCATATTAAAGTCATGTGTTCACTGGGTTCAAAATATTACCATAAAAATTTAAGAATATCGTATTGTACCAATCAATATTTACTAGGGACCATAGTAAATTTGAACATGCAACTGTTACATAAACATATATAATAAATTTTCGTAAACTGACAGAACAAAAACTGTTAGTGTACTTAAAACTTTTCATTATAGTTCCATAGTAAAATTTCTGTTGCTCAGTCGACAATAAAAATTTACAAAATAGTCTTACATTTAGTCACTTGTACTCAGTTTAAATTTAAAATTGTGACTATGAAATTTTCAAATGTCCCATAGTAAACGTATGCACGTCAGTCGCGACGCGCGGTCTTACATTTTTTCGTGCTGCTTTATTTTGTGAACATAAGTGTATGAAACTTTTCTAAAATATTTTTTTTGTACTAATTTATTTCTTATAAAAAATAAAATTTGACAGGTTGACTGCTGATTTCATTATCATGCAAATTCACAAATTTTTTTAATTGAAATTTTCATTATTTATTAAATTTATATAAAAATTTTGATTTTAAGACAAGCTGTCAATACGCGATTGAATATAAAAACACGGCAGCTAATTTAAAAATGCGTCTTACAGTAGTTACTGCTTCTGCCGCAAGGAGAAGCCACGCCCCCGGCTGATTTCCCAATAAGATATCTATTATTTAGAATCATAGTTTATTCTAGAATTCTGAAACAACTCTTCAGCGTAAAATATGTTAACTATTTTGGTTAAGTAAGTTCTTAAATTAACAGCTGATTATTAATTATATTTCATGTTTCGTTCTCGAGATCACTCTGTAGTACTGCCTGCGTACGCCGATTGTCACCACAAAGTTTAAATATTAAAAAAGTGAATTGAGCCACGATATAGCTCGTCTTTTTTCTATCTTCATTCTGTTTTTTGTGCGCCTCTAGTCACAACGTCTTTCTTTCTTACTCCATTAATTAATTGAAATCAATTATTTAATTAATTTATTATGTCTAAACGACGAGCTGAATCCCCAGTAAACATTGATTGTCTGAAAAGAAAATTGGAAAAATATCAATATTTAATTGACAAAATTCTATCAGCACAACCGCTAGAGGGCTACAGCTAAAGTGTTTACTTTTTTGTCACCCAGTTATGTATTGCTATTTTTTATGCAATTATTGCAAAATAAATCTTTTCAAATTAGTTAAACACGATACGTAGTGCACTGTTCACATTTATTAAATTAAAAATCAAATCTACGAGTTTCTTTTCCGATAAAAATGCCACCGATAAAACACACATGTGGCATGTGTAGCCTTGCTATAAAAGAAAATTCGCCAAGTATCTTGTGCACGAGATGTCGTACATGGATACATCCCGGGAAAAAATGATCAGACCTGACCATGCCTGTTCATGTATGATCAGGTCTGAAATTAGACCTGATCAGACCTGTTCATGCCTGCTCATGTCTGATTTTTCTTTTAGTTCTATTTTTAAAATTAATTTGTTCAGTATGACGCATCAATTTATATACCCTTATTAAATTTAAATGTACAACTTTCATTAAAAATATCGGCTTAAGCATAAAGTTTTTGATATCCAAAATAGATCAGTTGATATCGATAGGCGATAAGTCCTTTCAAGATGTCTGTTATTATCTTAAGCTACGCCTTAGTTCATTGCTGTAGTATGAAAGATTTCTGAATTGTAGAACACACAGATAATTCTTAGTTACCTATACGTTTTGAATAAAAAAAAAAAAAAAATTTTAATTAAAAGAAAACAACAAAATTATAATTCTGGAATAAACCTTAAAGAAATTTTTTTTTATTACTGTGCATAGAGCCACATGTTAATGGAGCAAAAAAAATACATAGCCGTTTTAAACAAATAACTCTGATATATAATAAATTATTAATAATTAATAAACTAGGCATAGTTAACTTCCTTAACTGTAAAGATAAGTCATGTATAAAATTAAAATTACTTGAAGTAGTTTGAAAGATACTTCTAAAGTAAAGACAAGTTATATGGTAAAGAGGTAAAGTAACAGTGTGGAGAGCGCGGCGTCTACGGTTCGAATCCCCACAGGCACAAATTTTTTGAAGTAAAACTTCTTTAGGCGCGACTAGGGAGTAACTCGGATTTTTTTTCTGATGGAAGTAACGCTTACTATAGTCTGTGTAGTTTCCGCTATTCAAAAATAATAATTTTGATTGGTTGTAAGTAAATGTCATATACTCCACGCTTTTTGACTTATGCGCCAGCTAGTGGCAAATATCATAATCAATTAGGATTATTTATTTCCAATATTTCAAAATAGATCGATTGTGAATAGCAAAGTGAATAAAAATTCAACAGTTCTAAAAAAATTATTTTAAATTTCAAAGTTTTTTGAAAATCTCTAAATATACTTGTTTATTTATTACTTTTGTAATAAATAAATTATTAATAAATTTTTTGACGATTGCGACATTCTATAAAATTCAATTTGGAAAATCCAAAAGTGTACGACTCATAATGCTCATTATTGATTATGAAATTTTATTTGAACTCGATATAGGAATCCACATATCCACACGTTCCTATATGGATTTCCCACATGGGAATCCATGTACCCACACTTTCCTATGTGGATTCCCATGGGAATCTATACATTCCTATATTAAATTCTATGGATTCCATACTTACTTATGTGGATTCGTATGGATTCCCATACAATCCCATGTGGATATTTTTGATAGGGAAGTCTTGTATGAAATTAAAATTACTTAAAGTAGTTTGAAAGATACCTCTAAAGTAAAGATAAGTTATATGGTCAAGAGGTAAAGTAACAGTCTGGAGAGCGCGGCGTCTACGGTTCGAATCCCCACAGGTACAACTTTTTTTTTTTGGACCTGATCGAGTCAGACATGAACAGATCTGATCAGACCTGACCATGCCTGACCAGACCTGGCCAGGCATGGTCATTTTTCATGCCTGATCAGGCCTGAAGACTCATGCCTGTTCATGTCTGATCATTTTTTCCCGTGATGCTAAATGCACCAGACTATCTACCAATGAATTTAATACCCTGGCCAAACGAATCAAAAAGGAAGGATTACTATGGAAATATGGCTCGTGCGATTTGGAGGTTAGCGTAATTACAACAGATGATCTTAAGGGCAACTACGATGATGACGACACTGTCACCATGAATAAAATCGAACAGCTGTTTGAAAATCACATGAGGAGCCTAACCCAGGACTTGAATCGCTTTGAATCAGCTATTCAGAAGAATGTCGCAGACATCAAAAGAGAGGTAACAAAATCATCTAAACAAAATAATTTGCTAGGAGATGAATGTGCTCGGCTTAATAATAGGTTAACGTCAATAGAGGATAAAATCAAAGCATACCCCAGAACCTCGATATCTGGTGAGGAACTTATTGCTGAAATCAATGAGCGTAAGAAGCGTGAGTTAAACGTAGTCATATATAACATCATTGAATCTAAAAAGGCAGACGGAAAAGACTGCCTTGATGACGACAGGGCCCAAGTACTTGCAATCTTGACACCTAATCAAAAAGTTAATGCTCCCAGTTTCAAACTTCGCAGGCTCGGGCGTCCCTCTGCAGGTCGTAATAGGCCACTACTGGTCGAAACTCCATCACCAGCTGATCTATCGCGATCTTAAAATCTAAACCACCAGTGACAGCGGATGGTCCCCAGATCTCTTTCAAATCGGACCTTACCCCTGCTCAGAAATCACATCTTGAAGATCTCAGAGCGCAACTTGAATCCATGGCAATGAATGGTGACACCTCAAAGACCATAAAATATGTTTACGGCACTCCAAAGATTGTAAATAAAAATTTTCACACGCTCAAAGAACCGTAAATTCAACAATAATGCAGGTTTACTACCAGAACGTAAGGGGGCTGCGAACAAAACTACGCAACTTCCTAACAGGTACAACAATCAGCAATAGTGATGCTTTCTGTGTCACCGAGTCTTGGCTACATTCTGGCATTAAGGATGGTGAAATTATTGGTGAAATCTTATGGTGAAATCTTTTAACATTTTCAGGAGAGATAGAGACTACCTCACTTGTGAAGGTGAACGTGGTGGAGGTGCCTTTTTTGCTATCAAGAGATCCATTCTAGCTGAACGCATAACAATCCTGGAAAATAACATAGAACAAATCTATGTCATAATAAAGTGCAATAACTTCGATCTCATACTAGGATGCGTCTACCTACCACCAAGATCCTCCTACGACACTTATCTCTCTCATCTTAATACGCTCTCTTTCCTGAAATAAAAATTTCAAGATGCCAAACTCCTAATCACAGGTGACTACAATCTGAACAGCAGTTCGCCTCGTACTGATTGCGAGCGCTTACTATATGAGGGTTACTCAGCACTAGAGTGCCTACAACACAACAAAACACTAAACGAAAATAGCAACTTGCTGGATCTGGTTTTCTGCAACTCAGATATCCAGGTTGATAGTACCCAAACAATCACTACAATGGACCTATACCACCCTGCTCTTGAAATAACTATTGAACTCAAACCGCAACTTAAGCCAATGGGTTCGCATTTCTTCGTATTCAAGAATGCAGACTACACCAACCTTAACACATTTTTCGCTAATACCGACTGGTCGAAACTATACAGCTCTACCTCATTAGACAGCAAGATCAGTATCTTCTATGACATTATCAAAGAAGGCATCTCGCTCTATGTCCCTGTACACAAAAGAAAAGCTAATGATTTCTCTTACTGGTTCTCTAATGAGTTAAAACATCAAATAAAACTGAAAAAATCAGCTCAATCTGCCTACAAGAAAAACAATTCCAAACTAAATTACAAAAGACTCAGCGACATCAGCCGGGAATGTAAAAGGCTCAGCGACTAAAAGGAGAAATAATAGTGAAATATCATCAACTATGAGCTGGAATAATCTTTCAGCCGAGACAGGTAACGACATATGCAATCTTTTTGCCTCGTACTTTGAAAGTGTTTACTTTCAAAATACACCTCAACAGAGACATCCCTCCGGCAGCACTTCAAAGGAACCCAATTCAACACCAACAGATTTTGACATTGACATTGTGGATGTCTACACAGATCTCTACTATCACTGAACATAAAGAAAGGTGCGGGACCTGATGGGCTGCCTAATATTTTTCTCAAGAACTGTGCTGTTAGTCTTAGCAAACCTCTCACGCACATATTTTATACATCTCTGCAACAAAGATCTCCCCACTGACTGGAAAACATCATATATCTGTCCTATACACAAGGATGGACTAAGAACTGTTGTTGCCAATTATAGGCCTATTTGCATACAATCTGCGTTAGCCAAGCTATTCGAAAAACTAATTTTACCACAACTCACGTCATTTTTCTCCAACATCTTAACCAGCAAACAACATGGCTTCATTGGTGGAAGATCTAGCACGTCCAACCTCTTTACCTATACCAACCATTTGCTAAATGCCTTAAATGATGGTCACAAAGTTCATACAGTGTATGACGACTTCAGTAAAGCCTTCGACAGTGTTTAACACGACATTCTTTTAAATAAACTCAGTGAACACGGTATACGAGGAAATACACTGAGCTGGTTTCGATCCTACCTAACCGACAGACAACTCCAGGTGCGAGTGGATGGTCATCTATCTGCCAAGTACAATGCAGCATCTGGAGTACCGCAAGGGTCACATTTAGGTCCCATACTATTCAATATTTTTGTAAACGATATTGGAGTCAATTTCAAATCAAATTATCTGCTCTACGCAGACGATCTGAAAATTTTCAGAACAATAGAAAACGATTCTGACATCCAAGAACTCCAACAAGACATAGATGAGCTATCAGTATGGTGTCGTAGAAATACACCGGCCCTAAACATAAAAAAATGTACGATAGTAGCTTTCTCGCGTTCGCACACTAGAGTACCAACAAATTATAAGCTCGTCGGCATTGTTATTCAAGAAGTAGAGTCCATCAGGGATCTTGGTGTCATAATAGACAACAAATTAACGTTTACCCAACACGCTGACAAAATTATCCTTCACGCTTTCAGAATACTGGGCTTTATTATCAGATCAAGTAAGGGTTTTACAAATCCTAACTCGCTGCTGAGACTCTATCTATCGTTGGTTCTACCGATTCTGGAATACGGTACTGTAATATGGTCCCCGCACACTGATTTTGCCATAAAGCGTGTTGAAAAAATACAAAAGAAACTCTGCAAGACCTTAGCCTATCGTTATAGGCCGTCCGGTCTTTTCAACTCTACGGAAGATGTCTACAGTCAATTTAAGATCAATAGTCTTCACGATCGCCGCAAGGGTGCTGATTTAGTTTTCTACTACAAAGTAGTAAATGGGATTATTGACACTCCTGATATCAGTAGCTGTTTTGAACTGGTAGCACCCTTAGGTCTACTACTGAGAAGAAACCGATTCCTTAAGACGACAATGTCAAACAAGAACTACGTTATCCATGGTCCACACAACCGGATCGCTAATTTAGTAAACTCTTTGCACAACGAGATCGATTTGTACGGCGGAACTATAGATACATTTATACCAGCAATCAACTAGCTCTTATTACACTATTATTAATGCAATACAATGCAATTTGTACCTCATGTACTGATTAATGTACCCTCTTTCTTTTCATTTCATATATATATTAAAATTCATATAGTATTATTTTTTTAATATGTTAAACTGTTGTATATTGCCGATTGGCGTCTGAACTTTAAATAAATAAAATGTCTAATTTAAACGAAGATAGTGACATGTCTGTCAAATCCGACGATGAAGGTATATTTAATTGAAATCTTTCACATATTGATTTGGGCGAATGATATTTTTTTATAATATTCGCACCATTGGGTTATCCCAAATTGAAAAAAAAAAAAAAAAAAAAAAAAAGGAAAAAATCAGAAATAATTTATCAGTTGCATTATCGTCATTTACGTGACTAATGGTACTGTATACAAAATTAAAAAATACTTCTAAAAAAATTTTGATTTCAAAAAAAAAATTCTTTTTTTCTGCTTAAAAGAAATTTAAATTTTGAAAAGATTTTGTGTCACAAAATGAGAAAAAAAATTTCTCATTTTGTGACACACAAAAAAAAAAAGGGCCGATAACCCTTCCACAGAACACTATATACGCTCTTAAAACATTAAAATGTTTCTTTTTTTATTTTTGTGTCAAAGATTAATTATCTTTGATAACATTTATAACTCAGATCTTTATGTTCTTCAGATTCAGAACATGATGTTCCCACGAACGAGAACCCTGAACCGAAAATTTCTCCAAAATCTGATCCTAATTCCCAGAATTCTCCTACTCCAAAGGAGACGATTGAGGTCATCGAACTTCCGACTAAAGCTCGGGATCTTCTTGGTGTTGATAAACGTCAACAAAAGGACAAAACCTTCGAGTTTCACTCAGACCTTGTTGCTTGCTGGAAGGAAACTTTAACAAAAGGAATGGAGACTTCCACCAAAAAAGAAATTTTGGAAAAATATCCGAGCAAAGGTAATATCAACCTTAAAGCTGCGACTTTGAATCCGGAGCTTCTACCTTTACTCCACAAGTCTGCTGTTGGCAGAGATAAACATTTTGCATCTAATCAAAATCTTTGTGGTCTTTCCTTGGTCAGTCTCGGTAAAGCATTGTGTGCTATATTTTCTGATGATGCGGAACCATTAGAAAAGGATGATATTCTAGAGTTGCTTTGCGATTCAAGTAATCTTATGTGTGAACTGATGTTCCAGCTTGAAAAAGCTCGCAAAACTCACATTTATCAGTTCGTCGACCCGAAACATAAATCTATTTTAGAAGATTCTGTTACAGATGATTTTTTATTTGGAGCAGATCTTTCAAAAAGAATTAAAAATTCTTCTACAGTTGAAAAAGCTGGTCTATCTCTCAAAACCCAACCTGAACAAAAGTCTTCTGGTCCACCGAAGCGTTATTTAAACTGGAAGAGCCCGGCTACATCGCGAGGTGGCCTGTCGCAGCCGGGCTTCAACCGGAAACCGTACCACAAGTACAATCAATTCAACCGATCGACACCTCCTAAAACTCGTTCCGTGAACAAGAACAAGGGCCAGCAGGCCCAGACAACCAATCAAAAGTAAAGGTTAGTCCTATTGGCGGTAGACTTAGATTTTATTTGCAAGCTTGGTCGCAAATATCTTCTGATAGTTTCATGTTGGATACTGTATCTGGGTATGAAATACCTTTTTTAACTACACCAGTACAAAATAAAGAACCCTCCATTAATTTAGTTACTGATAATCAAGCTATGAATAAAGCTATCGACGAGCTTTTATCTTTAGGAGCTATTCAGAAATGTTCTGATGTTGACGGTCAATTTCTGTCTAGTATTTTCCTCACTTCTAAAAGTAATGGAAAATAGCGATTTATTTTGAATTTGAAAAAATTAAATTGTTTTATTGACGTTACTCATTTCAAAATGGAAGATTTCAGAACAGTTTTGAAACTTATGACTGAAGGATGTTTTATTGCTAACCTAGATTTACAGGACGCGTATTTAATGATTTCAATTCACAAAAATTTTTGGAAATTTGTCAGATTTCGTTGGAATGGTCAACTCTATGAATTTATTTGTATGCCTTTTGGTTTAAATGCTGCTCCGTGTGTATTTACAAAAATTTTAAAACCAGTTATCAGTATTTTACGAAGTCGAGGTTGGATTTCGGTAGTTTATTTAGATGATTGGTAGCTGAAAGCTCCATCAGAAGATCTTTGCCTTCAAAACATCAATGTTTCTATTAAATTATTAGAGTCTCTTGGTTTCATAATCAACCGATCGAAGAGTAATTTAATTCCCTCCCAGTCTTGTCAGTTCTTGGGTTTTATTTTTGATTCAAATTCTATGACTATAGAAATAACTCAAAATAAAAGAAATAATATTTATGAGTTAATTTCTTTTTTCGAAAATACTAAGAGCTGCTCCATTAGAGACTTTGCGCAATTTGTAGGAAAAATTACTGCTGCTTGTCCTGGTGTTAATTATGGTTCGTTTCACTCTAAACCTTTCGAACGAGTAAAATATTTAGCTCTTTTAGAATCACACGATGACTACGAATCCACCATGCTTATTCTATCTTCTTTAGGGAAATAATTTATTTGGTGGAAACGGAATATTTTAAATTCAAAAAATATGATTAAAAAATCGATTTATCAAGTTACCATTTTTTCAGATGCATCCTTAACTGGTTGGGGTGCTTCTTGTAATGGTAATATAGCTTATGGTACCTGGTCAAGCCAAGAAAAACATTTTCACATCAATAGTTTAGAATTATTGGCTGCATTTGATGGTTTAAAATCTTTCGCTATTGATTTAAGTAATTGCGAAATTATTTTAAGAATTGATAATTCTACTGCGATTGCTTATATTAATAAAATGGGAGGTACAAAATTTTAAGATTTGAATAAAATCTCTTATGAAATTTGGTCTTGGTGTGTCCAAAAAAATCTGTGGATTCTTGCAACTTATATTCCTTCTGAACAAAATACACAGGCTGATTTAGCTTAAAGAGTGGAAAATATTGACACAGAGTGGAGTTTGGCCTCATGGGCTTATAATAAGATTATGAGGAGCTTTGGTATTCCAGAAATAGACTTATTTGCATCTAGTTTTAACAGAAAGTGTAGATTGTTTTGTTGCATCAAGATCCAGGCGTTTTTTGTATCGATGCATTTACTATGGATTGGATAGATTTTTATTTCTTTGCTTTCCCTCCGTTTTCCTTAATTTTAAAAGTTTTACAAAAAATCCAGGTCGACCGAGATTGCGGAATCGTAGTGGTTCCTAAATGGCATGCACAACCATGGTACCCTTTATGGTTGTCATTGTTAGAATCACCTCCAATTATTTTCCAACCTTCAAATAATCTTTTATCGCATCGTAAACAAACCTTGCATTCTATTAAACGCTCTAATATAAAATTAATCAATGACGGTTTTGAAATTGAAATTCCTCATACCATTAAGACGTCTCGACGTGGACATTATCAACCTCTCCTAATTCTTCCTCGTTTCACTAAAAATAAAAATTTATGTGTTGCTTCTACTTTAGAAGCTTATTTAAAAGTAATATCAGAATTACCAAGAAATAAAACTGACGCTTTTTTTTAACAACAACTCGACCCTTCAGAGCAGCTTCAAAAGACACTCTGAGTAAATGGTTGAAGGAATTTTTATTTGATTGCGGTATTTCTACGGAATATACCCCTCACAGTATTCGCCATGCTTCAACTTCGTCAGCTTTGGCGAAAGGAGTTGATCTTTCTGTAATCAAGAACCTGGCTGAATGATCTCAAAAATCGAAGGTTTTTGAAAAATTTTATAATCGACCGATTGTCCAGGATCCAAGTACTTTTGCTAAAAGTTTGTTTTCTTAATTAATTTCTATTGTTATTTGTGCTCAATTAATAAATTGTATGTTTTTTCGTTATTAATAAAAATATTAATATGCATTGTTATTTCAGAATTTGCTCTGAACATCCTACAGAGTGATCTCGAGAACGAAACATGAAATATAATTTGTAGATTGAGCGAGCTCGCCGAAGGCGAGCGAAGCTCAATCAAAATTATATAGATTGCATCGTTCGAAGAGATCACAACCCACCTCTTATGTTATGTTATTTATTTCTTTCAGATAATTTATTGTTTTGTATTATCCCTCCCGTGATCTCTTTTAACAGGTTTAAACTTGATGAAGCTAGACAAAAGACGAGCTATATCGTGGCTCAATTCACTTTTTTAATATTTAAACTTTGTGGTGACAATTGGCGTACGAAGGCAGTACTACAGAGTGATCTCTTCAAACGAAACAATCTATATAATTTTGATTGAGCTTCGCTCGCCTTTGGCGAGCTCGCTCAATCTACAAATTATTAGGTAGATTTCTTTAAAAATATATCTATTGTAGCCGGTCTCATGTCGTAATTATAAGAAAATTTTGTCATAATATGTTTCATTTCATCTTGGAATGTCGAAAAATTGCATTGGCTTGTGAAGAAACTTAATTTTTTTTATTATTACTATTATCTATTTTATTAATTTCTTGTTTATTTTTAATTAATAATTAATTATGTAACAAACTTTTTGACATAAACGGACACAATTATGAAAATCTCGCGCTAATCATTTTAGTTCCCGTCCTTCCGCTAGAGCGCGCCGAAATACTGAACTGTTTGTTTGACGATTCTTATTCCGTACTTTTATAAGCGATAATTATGACGGGGAAAACCATTCCTTCAACGGATTGTACCTGTGAGTGTTAAGTCGCTGGATTTAAAACTCAATCAATCTTCCTTGCTCTGGTCCGCTGGGATAATAGTAAGGTAAGTTTGATTTAAATTAACCGATTAATTATTGGTTAATGTGTTGCGCTGGCTACACATTGATCCATATTTAACCGTATTCCCAGTACTCGGACCTTCTGTAAGGGTACTGTGGTGGACTATACCGTGTAGGTGGTGCATGAAGGATCCTATCCGCTTGTACCTGGGTAGAGGTTAGGACTCCTGGGTGACGGCGAGTCACCAGGATGTTGGGATATTAGCTTTGAAGATATTAGCTCGTGTTTGCATAAATGGTAATACCGGGATCCGAAAACTAGTTTACCGATCGTCACAATTAATTACTAGACAAACTGTTTTACTAACTGTATAGATTTAAGTTCTCTTAAAATCTTGATTTAAAGCCATTGTTAATTGTTCTAATTACTATTTAAAATTGATTTTTGTATTTAATAAATATTTCAATTATTTAGTTATTTTTTTATATAAAACATTAATAATTTAAATTCTATTCTTGTTAAACCAGATTAAATATTTATACTTTATTATTTAAAATAAATTAATAAATTTTGTTATTAACAAGGCAGTTAATTAATTAATTACTAGTATTATTTAATTCTTAATCTATATATATATAAGAGATTCCTATCTATATAGTCACTCATCACGATATCTCGGGAACCATCAGACGTAGAAACTTGAAATTTGGTAGGAATATTCCTTTCGCCGAGTAGAGGTCAGCTAAGAACGGATTTTACGGAATTCCACCCACAAGGGGGGTTGCGGGGGCGTTAACAATGAAAAATTCCCGTTTTTAAACTATAGCTCCTATCGACTCCAAATTTGGTAGGAAT
>JZSA01006312.1:0-27386 GCA_000956155.1 Cotesia vestalis
TCCCCAATTGGGCAATCCCAACGCAAAAATTATAATTTTTATTCAGTTTTTCCTGATAGGGCCCTGTGTGGGACCTAAATGGGAAATCCCAATGTAAAATTAAAAATTTTTATTAAGTTTTTCCCAATAGGGTCCTGGGTGGGATCTTAATAGGAAATCCCAACGTAAAATCAAAAATTTTTGTTAAGTTTTTCCCACTAGAGTCCTGTGTGGAACTTAAGAGGGATAATCCAACGAAAAATAAAAATAAAATTGCTAAGTTCTCCCAAGTGAGATCTGTATGGGACTGAAGATGATTTTCTCAAAAATTTCCTTGAGCCAAGAATTTTGTTCTCCAGTCAAGAAATTTTTCTTTCTGTGCTGATTAAATCCAAATACTGTGTTATTAGACTGAAATACATTTTAATGTTGCTTCTCCGGAACACTAAGTAATTACCGAAGGAATTCCTAAATTGCCCCAGTGGATTTCCTGTTGATATTTTGCGGAAATTCACAGAAACATTTAAGGAGTTATTTTTAAAACCAAACAATAAGAAAATTTTTCTTAAGTTTGCTAAAAGATTTCACTTAAATTTCATACGGTCTTTCACATCAATTTACCCTGTGTTGTCTGTTAAGAATTCATGCGGATGTCCTAAGATTTTCTTCAGATGAATGGATTAATTCTGAAGGAATTTCAGCAGAAATCAGTATGAAAATTTTAAGAATTATTCGTAAAATACGACAATAGGAAAATTTTGATTTAGTTTGTTCAAAATTTTCACTAAAATTTCATACGGTCTTTCACGTTAATTTACCCTGTGTTGACTCTTAAGAGTTCATCCGGATATCCTCAGATTTTCTCCAGACAAATGGATTAATTCAGGAGGAAACCTTATTAAACTCCGGCAAGATTGCAGCCTGCGTTTCGAGAAAAATTCGTGCTTACAAAAAATTATATTTTGAATTTGAATATAAAAAATTCCTATTTAGTTTCTTATCAACATTATCGTTGAAATTCAAAAGGTTTTTGCTATGAACTCACTAGGTTTATACTCGATAAATTTATACTAGTACCCGTAGATTTTCTTCAGAACACAAGATAAATTCCGAAGAAATTTCTATAAAACTCCGAAGGATTTAAGGCTGACTTCTGGCGAAAATCAGCATAAAAACTTTAAGAATTATTCGTAAAATATGATATTAGAAAAATTTTGCTTAAGTTTGCTAAAAGATTTCAATCAAAATTCATACGATTTTTACATTAATTTACTTAGTGTTGACCTTTAAAAGTTCGACTGCACTGATAGAAAAACAATCTTGATTCAAGAAACTTTTTTTCTTCAAAATTTGAACTCTTGAAACTAGATATAGATATATTTCTTTCAAGAATTTTTGTCTCTTGGTTCAAGATAGGCGATAACATTGATTCAAGATGTTACCGACTTGTGTTAAGAATGGCTTTTTTTTGAGTCATTAATTTACTTATTTCCAAGAAATAATTTTTTTCGGTATAACAATTAAAGACTATTTAGTTTTTGAAATATACTTTGATGAATTATTTTAAGTTTTTTAAACGATAATGTTATTTTGATTGAAAAAAAAAGATGATGGATTCAGTAAGCGATTATTTATTCTCTTTCTACTTTCCATGGTTATAAGATTAGTGAAGCTATGTCTTCTGATGAATTGCAAAAAAAAAATATAGACATATATAAGGATTTTCTTAGATAATTAATAAAATTATAGATTGAGTATTAGGCATCTCAAAGAGATGAGTACTGAGCTTATCACAAATATGTGATAAAACCATATTATAAGTAAATAAATGAAAGAATAATTATACTTTTATATTTCATTTTTTTTTCTTTACCTTTTGACAATAGTTGAATTTTATTTTTTTAAATATTTGAAATTTACCAAAAAATAACATTTACCATTCTTACTATATTTATAGAGACAACAAAAAAACCACACATTTTGAATAATTTTCGTAACTTTTACGGGTGCAATGCAAAACTAACATTAAAGCGCAGTTATTATATTATAGATTGATATAAAGAATAAAATGTATATATTAACTTGAATAAAAAAAAAACATACCTGATTCATTGATGATAGTTTGGTTTTTAAAATGTCAAGAGTATTGTCTGCTAGTGTTGTTTGCTTACGAGCGATCGATTTTTCGTCTTCTGACGGTTCTGACAACAACGATGTCGGTGGGTATCGAATTCGTGGACCGTCTTTAATTGATTTGGCCAGTTCGTCTTTAGAATCTGAAATCAAATCCATGTTATAACAGAAATAATCATACATAGAAACAAAAAACTGCAAGAAATTATTTTGTTCAACATACGCGATTAATTAAACAACGTTAATAATTAGTCCAGAAGGTTACAATATAATTAATATTTGTTAATAGGAATCAAAATTGTAACAAGAATCAAATTGAAAATATAATAATTTTTATATCTATTTTTTTCAACCCTGGACAAATAATTACTTATCAATTCTCATAGGAATGTAACATTGTAACAACAATAATACAAAGTTTTTAACAGGTGACACTGGCTACACAAAAATAGAAACTTCGGTATTAATTACACAGTAAAAAATTTTGCGTCATTGCGTCAAAAAATTTTGTGTTAAATATTTAACACTTTTATGTGTAAATTTAACATTTATTGTGTTAAATTAACATAAAAAAGTGTACAATTAACACAAAAAAGTGCTAACTTTTAACATAAAAATTTTTTTACGCATTGACACAAAATTTTTTACTGTGTACGATAATAACTGAAATGAAAAGAAATAAAAAAAACTTTTTGAAATTATTTTGTGCGATGTACGCGATTACTAAAACGGCACGGAAACTAAGGCCAGAAGGGGACAATAAATTCAATTTTCGTTAATTAAAAATTAAAAATTTTTCAAAAAATTAATTTGGAGGAAAAACAATTCATGCACACATTGACGCCTTTTAAAATTTTGAAATCAATAATTATTTTAATACTTTTTTTTTATATAGCGTCAAATAATGACTTATTAATTCTCATAGAAAAGCAGCTTCTATTTATGAGATTCTTCAAGTTTTGCTTAAAACTGCTATTAATTTATATTGAAAAACAATATAATCAATACAAAATAGTAATTCAATTATTAAGATATTTTTACTTATTATTTGTCGCAATAACTATACATTTATGATACTCTTCTTCTATTTTTACTTTGAATATTTTATTCGGGCACTGTTCACGATATTTTTTAATTTGATCGAGTCTTACTGTCGTGAATTTTCCACTTGTTATAAACTTTATATATGCGTACATCAGAGTGTGTATATAAGTCTGTATGTATGTACTAAATATTCTTTACTAGAATTCAATATTAATAATTGTTAACAATAATTGATCTGGAGCATCAAAAAATTTTGAGGTTCTTTGCAGTTGAATAAGACTCAGTCAACTAACCATCGACGTACTTCGTATACATACAACATCGCTAAAATCACATGACTACGAGAGTTAAAAAGCGGGAACTAATATGATTGGTCACTTGAATAAGACGAAATATTGTTATCTCTCCTACTTTTACTACTAAATACACTGATGCAGAACCTATACTTGCTCAACTGTATGTTCTTGGCACGTAGCCTTGCTGATATGGAGATACAGAGGGAAAAGAAAAATAAAAATGTATAAATGAGAAACCTTTGATTGTGTGTAGCAATGCTTGTCTATATATATCCATATATATCTGTATTTACACAAATTAGTGTTTATTTTTCTGGGGATTAAAATAATGAATTAAGATTTCTTTTTTTTTTTCAAATTCATTATTTATTTATAAATAACCACACGATATACAAAAAAAATCGTTTTTAGCTATATTTTTTTTATTTACGAAAGTAATTTTTTCTTGTTAACTATTCATTGTAAATTTTTTAAATTTATTCCGATTCTAAATTGTTCATAAAAAAACGATAAAAACGAATAAATTACTAGATAAAATTATTAAATTATTAACAAATAAACAATAAAAATTTGAACAAAATCTTCAATGTATAATATAATTAATTCAATACACAACAAAAAAAAACTATCAATAATAAGAATTTTAGAAAGGAAATTCTTCGCAGAAACTCATAATTTTCTCTTAGTTAGAAAATTCTTAAGAAAATATGTAACTTGATAATTACTTTATTCAAATTGTTAAAACGATAACTGTCCAGCAAATATCATTAGTTAAACAATTAGACGACCTCGTTAAAAAAATCTCATAAAATCCAATTGGTTCTCATATGTTTTTATCGACATCGTATGAGAATGAATAAATACTTTGCTTATGAATCCTTATAAAATTCTTATGAGAAATAATTATATAATATTTGACCAAGTAAATCCTCATTCAGTTTTATAAAAAAATACAAACGAATGTATTCGAGCTTTTTTTCTTAATAAAAATAATAAATATTGATACGTCTGACAGGATATGTCTTTTTAAACCTACAAATTAGATAACTAAAGAAAAAAGAAGTTAATTATTTCATGATCTTATAAATAATATGATTAAAAATAACCCTTGAAACTCAAAATTTTCCATATAGTTATAACTAGTTTTAGTATACTAAAAACTAATTTCAATCAACTTGAACTTATAAGATGAAATAAACTTACTTACAACTTGAGTTATTCAAATTTGGGTATTATTTAAATTGCAACATCTCTGAAATATTAGAAATTTAACGGGTGCTTAAAAATATATTATGCTAATTTTATAAGACAATAATTAAAATTTCAGCTTATGAAAACAGAAGCTCATATAAAAATTTTTTTAAAAGTTACCAACCTGCGATACTTCAAAACTTTTAAATTTTCATTAAAATTTTGTATAACATTTTATCGAAAATTACAAAGCCGTTTTAAAAAGGGAGAGTCAACTGATATATTTTATAAGAAATGTCGTTCTCAGTAAAACTTTGAATATAAATAATAATTACATCAGTTTTCTCAATTGCATTCGAGATTTTTCAGTTTTTATAAGTTTCTTAAACCTGAGTTTTCTCATAAAATCTTATAAAAATTTTATAAGAAAAGTGTCTGCATTTGTCCATGACATTTGTTATTCATTCTCATACAATACCAAAAAAATATTCGTTTTGAATTTCAGCATAAAATCTTAAAGTTTTTTTAAACTATTCAACAAGATGTTCTTTTGGTGGATAAATATCATTGAAACTTATAAATTCATCAATTCTCAAAAAAAAATATCCACTTGTTGAGTTTTTATGAGTATCATGACATCAGAATTTACTTTATTGAATCTTATTGAAAATCAATTCGAATAAACTTATAAAAACTTATAAAAGTAAAAGCACTTATTCATTGTTATAAATTATTAACTACGTTTTACTCACAGAATTACATAAAGTTCTGAAATCTCATTTATTCTCATAGACACATATCATGTAATGTCTGATATAAAAAGATATTTATCAGTTGCTTATAAATTCTCATAAAAAGGTCTATGAGAAATTTTTTTACACCTCATAGATATTTTAAAATCTTATAGATTCTGATACAAAATCTTCAATATTTTATAAGAATTGATGAGACCGTTTCCACAGGGGAAGTGTAATCAATGAAAAACATTTCCTTTTGTTTTTATAGATGGCTGTCAATAGAAGTCTCCTCTGTTTACCGTTAAGTTAATAATAAATTAATATAATTAATAGTTTGAAACACATTTTAATGAAATTATAATCAGATTGACAATAATAATATTGACGGAACAACAATAATATTAATGTCAATAACAATAATATTCATGGAGAGAAATGGATTTTTAGAATTGTTATCATTATTTTTTAACAGTTATTAGCTTTACAATGTGATAGACTAAGATCAATTTATAGCAATAATTACCATTACGATAATAGTATTCGGTATCATTCTTAGAAGTGTAGTTTTTTTTTTTATAATTTACAAAATGGTAACTATTACTGATGGTACTTATTATTATAAATTAATTTTAGTCAATAACATTTCTAGCTTAGTAAATAATAAGAGAAATAATAATCATTGTAATTAATAATGATTTGAAAAAAGAAATTATTGATATTTAATCGGGAATATTTTGCTCGTTAGCATTATTTTTTTTCTTAAGTCCATCTCGAACACCGCACAGCATTCTACAGACGCAATTTTGGAATTCCTCTGGCGTCAATTCCATGCCTGGCGCAGTATGGCTATTCACATAATCTAGAAGAGAAAAACTGATTATAAAGATGTTAGGTAGTCTTAATAATTACTCGAAAGACCATCTAATGTTCTTTCGGGAAATCATTTAATGATCTTTTGGGAGATCATTCCGTAATCAGACGGGAGATAATCTTACAATTTTTCTGAAGATCGTCTAGTAATAATTCGCGAGATTTTGAATGATCGTTCAAAAAAAAAAATCACTAATTTTCGTCAAAAAACTCCATTATATTTCTAGATTTCTATACAATGATAAAAAGATTTATCAGAAAAGAATAAATAGTTTGTTAAATTTTTTTTTAAAGAGATTTTTTATGGAGAAAACAAATTTTTTTTAGTTATTAACAAGACATCATTACTTAATTGATCATTTATTGATCTCTGATTAATTTTTTTAATATTAAAAATTCCCTATCATATTAAAGTCAATATTTTTTAACATTTAATAAGATTTATTAGTTGTTAACAAATATTTATAAGGCCGATACTGAAAGACAAATCTCTGAACTACCAAGTCTTACTTTATTCTCGCGAATTGATTAGATTGAAAATACATTTTTTTATCGTCATTTTAAAGTTGAGAAAAGTAATTGAGGACAATTATTTATTTTATTGTAAACTAATTCTCATCTTAAATTAATACTTTTATGATGTAATAAATATTAAATATTAAAAAATAATAAATAAATATTAAGAAATTATTTAAGGTAAAAGACCCAGTTATTGAAACTGGCTTAGTTGATTGATACTTGCGATTTTATTCTAATTAAAGCAATAAAATGTTATCAAAAAATTAATTTTTCAAAAATTTATAATTAAAAAACTACATTTATTCATTTATTAGAGTCGATTTGTTTTATTTAATTAAAATTAAATTGAAAAAATCAATAACTGGGTCTTTTACCTCATTATAAATAAATAAATATCTTTCAACCATGTTTGTGCACAAACAAATAACCTTTGATAAATGATTTTTAACTGTCAATAATTATTATGAAATGTTAAAAAATTTTATTAAATACTAATAAATACTTTTTTCAGTATAACGTCATTGAAGTACATTCAATAATGAAGATTTAAAACAAAAAAAATTTCTTTAAATCATTTTTCGACAAAGTTATGGATATTTAAAACTACAACAGATTTTTTCTGCAAAAATTCGTTTTTTTTTTGTTATGGTAAGCTAAATTTGAATTAACTCTGAAAAAAAAGTCTCATAAAGCAAAAAAAAAACGAAAAAAATTTCTAGTAGAATCGAAGGGGTTTGGCTTAAAAAGTTTTCGATTTTGTGTTAAAAGCGCTTTTTATAAAGCTCACCGTAAACATTTTCATAAGTATCCTCAGGCATCTGTTTTCGTCCTTTTTTCCCAGTGATGGTCATTTTTGCCAGATCATCTTCACTGAAAATCAATTTTAGAATTTTACGTGCCATCTCTCGAGGATTTTTTCGATTACTTTGGGTATATAGATCCAATTTGAATCGATTAATCATTATTTTTGATCCTTTTATCAATTCCACCTGTTAAGATATATAAAATATATAATTTTGTCTGATAAATATCTTCTTAAATCTTGATTTTTTTCTAAAGAAATTCAAAAATATTTACAGAAGCCCAGAAAGATGTTAAATTGTAAAAACTAATGCAGTAATATAATTTAATTGCATAGTCAGCTTTATAGAAAATTTTATATCAAAATTATCATACTGAGTAGAGGGGGGGGGGGCTTTCAAATAGGGATAAAGGGAGTAAAACGGGATAGCACAGCGAATCGGATATACCCTCAAAATTCCGTAAAAAATTTTTATTTCCTAAAAATGTAAAAATAGCAATTTATGTCATAACAGCCTAACGGTACGTTTTCCTGACAGCTGAAGAGAAATATAATTATTTGACATTTTAAGAAAATAGACAAATAAAAAAGAAACAGAAAGTAGCTACAGCTATAGCTTATAAGCTTTAAAGACACTCAGCAAGTACAGCAGCTTCTTACTGTTACTTCCGTACGTGAGAAAAATCTCAAAACTTAAAATTTAAAAAGAGAACTGGCTGAATTAGAAAAAAAAACACTTACTATCTCGCTTAAATTTTCCACAAGTATAGTGATGGCTTTTGTTTACATTTGAAGTTTGTTAATGAAAAAGAATTTACACTTGAGGTATCATTTTTAGAGTAATGATTGACGCTTCGATTTTTTTATCAGAAAATCGACACTTTAATCGTCAAAAATCAAAAAGAAAAATCCAATAAATTTATTGATGCTTGAGGTAAGGTAAAAGCACAAATACTCAGCCCGTAACTGGTAGTTGCTCTTATATTTTAACATTAGCAAAAAGTATGTATAAATATAATTTAATTCTGCTTTTGACTTTTTTTCCGTTCGACGTTTTTCTTTCAACCTTTTTTTCAATAAATACATCATAAATTCTTGGTACAAATTTTTATCTGTAAAATTAACAAAAACGTTTAATGAGTATTTTTTAGAGCCACTTTACTATGTTATAAAAATTTGTAAAAACATTCTTAAATTTTGTAATAAGAATTTATATCGTTAAATAGCTTCCGAAAGTTATAAATATCTTATAAAAAATTTTGACATGACCGTATATGGCCTGATATAACTACAATAACCTGATATATTTTAATTTAGATCATTTTTGTATTAAGTCATGAAGACGAAGATCTAATTTAATTTTGTTACAAAGCAGTCAAGTGGCTCCAAAGATATTTAAAAAGTTAGAACCGAAATGAAAAATTTTGAAGAACGAAAAAATGACATAATACATGAAGTTTATTGTGATTATTGCTCAAAAGGTTAGTCAGAAATTTTAATTCTCATCTCCAGAGCCTCACTGTGCCAACAAATAATAAAAATTACCAGAATTAGAGGACCCACTCATGTCACTTGAACCAATTGATGAATCTTGATCTTGATCTTCCAAAACAGACTTTTTCTTTTTAGATTTTTCTAATTTACGAGTGTCCATACTGATTTCCGATTTGTCATCAACAACAGCTGCATGATGTTTTTTAGATTTCTGTTTTTGAGAATCTACTAGAAAACATGAAATAATAAAATAAAAAAATGAAAAAAATTTTTGCGGTTTTTTTAAAATACTCTAATGAGCATATGTGATGATATTAAGACATATCAGAAAATTTTGTTACACATATCGTTGCAAGTACAGAATTGTTTGTTTTTATTCTTGTTAAAAAAATTACAAATACTTTCAATTTTACTTTGATTATCATGATTTAATTTAATTTAAAAATCAGACGGTTAATTAGTTTTAAACATTATTGAAGGGTTTAAATCAAAATAAAAATTTTGAAGAGATAATAAATAGAATAATGAATAAAAATTGACTTATAATTATTGTTCAAAGATAGTAAGGAATTTTAAAACTCTCCTTCAGAGCCACTGTGTGCTAACGTAGATAATAATAATTACCATGATTAGAAGATCCACTTTTATCGCCTGAATGAACAAATAAATCATCTTCATCATCTGAAACAGACTCTTTTTTTTTTGATTTTTTTGATTCATGGGTCATTCCACTGATTGCTAGTTCACCATCAACAACAGCTGCATGACGTTTTTTAGTTTTTGATTTTTGGACTGAACCTACAATAAGAAATAAAATAAGTTTAACGTGATTATGTTCGAAGGTTGTGAGGAATTTAAAAACTAAAATCTTCAGAGTTAATCATGTCCCAGCATAGTTGATAATAATTACCATCAACAGATGATCTACTTTTGTCTTTCGGATCAACCAATGAATCATCCGAATCTTCAGATAAAAATTTGTCTTTCCTAGATTGTTTGGAATCACGAGTTTTTTCGCTAAGTTCCAATTTGTCATCAATAGCAGCTGCATGTCGTTTTTTAGATCTCAGTTTTTGGGGTAAACCTATCATTGAAAATTAATTAATTTTTTGAAAAACATTTTTTAATTGCTCATTTAAGAAGAAAAAAATTAAAATTTAAAAATTTTGTCAGTATCTGTAAAGGTTTGCATGTTCGTGTAAAAAATGCTAACCTTTGCTTTCTAGTAAATTATTATCGAAAAAATTCTGAGTTTCACCCAAACTGATATTTTGGTCCTCGTATTCTTGAACTTTATTTTCTATAACAATTTTATGTTAAATTTTTAAGTTACAATTAAAAAAGAAATTCGCATCCCAAAATTTGAAAAACGATAAATTAATTTGCTCATACCGTCATTCGCAATTGTATTAGGCGAGACGTCATCAAAAATAGAAATTTTGTCAACAATTTCTGCATCAATTGAAGATTTAACCACATCCTTTTTGCCTTTCTTTTTGATTCTTTTTCCAGGCTTGTCATTCTCTGATTTTAAATCATCTCCTTTGCTTATCAAGTTTCCACCTTCATCAACAGTGCAGTTTTCCAAAAATTTTTCGTCATCTTAATACATAAACATGAATTTTTCAGTTGATATATTATCATGATTTATTTCAAAAATTTTATGTATGTCTAGAATTATAAAATAAAAAACTGCAATACTCACCATCTTGTAATATAATTTTAAGAGTGAAATTTTTCTTGTCTCTCTTCGCAACTAAACCACTTTTTTTTTAATTTTTAATGTTTGCGGTTTTGGTAACAGAACTTGATTTTAATGTGTCCCAGTAAACAAGGGAAAAAGTTTTTTCAGACATTTTTATAATCTAATATATTTTTTAATCTCAAATATGTCAAATAACTGAAGTATGTCAATAACAATAAATAATTGAAAATCTGCTAAAAAAATAATCAATATTTTGCTTAAAATAATAACAGTTGAAAAACAAGCTATTTAAGCAAAAAAAAAAAAAAAACTAAAAACTAAAACGAAAAAATTACAACTACAGAATGAAAGATTTTTCCGATTTATGTCGAACAACTAAGTACCGGATGTTGAAAAAATATTATGAGGCAACGGCTTTGGAAAATGTTTATTCCTCAGAAGGTAAATAATTGGTGAATACCTCGCGATCGTTAAAACCAGAAATCATTCTTATAGATATAAATAATAAAAATTTATGGAATTTTAATAATTTTCACTGTAAACTTTTCGAATATCAGAAGTAAAAACCTTCTGCTTTAATCGGAGCAAAAAGATAACGTTCGTTTCCTATTTATTGGTCCCACTTACTTCATTATTTTTGATTCTGCATTTTTCAACCATTTGATATACTATGGTTCTTCGTCCCTGAGCTCTAAGTAGTTTTTTGGAATGTCGTGAGGCGATGTTTATGTGCTACATGTTAATTGACTCGGAATAATCCATGACGCGTTTTGCTCTGTAATATTTATGTGTTACAGATTCAAGCATTTTGAGAAGTCCAAGGAGCTTCATCTCTAGACTTAAGGCAGCTCTACACATTTTGCGTTGTAATAATTGTTTTCCAGGCCCAATTGCTAGGATCCATCTTTTATCTCCGGACATCACGCAGCTTTGAGCGTTTCATAGCGCAATGTTAAAGTATTATAGGTTTCATTGGCTCAAAAATATTTTGGGGTTGAGTTCCAAAGTATCACAAGGCTATTAAAGAGATATTTTTTAATTTCAAAAGATTTTTGCTTTTTTTGGTAATTTTTCGTGTACCCCTAGTTGCGAACGTTCGTAAAAAATTTTTTATTTCTAACAATGAAAGTACTAAATTAATATGTCAACATGAATATTTGCACATGCTATTATTCTCAGTCAATGTAAACATAAAAAGTTCACCACCCCTGTAGAACTATGGAAACTACTCCTAACAAGAGTTTGTAGAAAATAAAAATTATTTTATCGAAGGTGAATTGAATCATCACGCTGACTTCTTGTAGGCTTTTTTGTTCTGAGCTTGTCAAGTCATAAAAAATTCATAAGCTCTCTGAACCTGCAGACCTACCCATAAAACCACATTTTCGGAAATAAAAATTTTTATTTTTTAAATACTTGTGTTAGAAGTAATTCAGGTTGTTCGAGAGGAATGCCAAATTTTTTTTGGTTTCGTTGGATGGAAATAAAAGGTTTCTTAAGAAATCAATTTAATAACCCGATTTACGCCTGATATACAAATTTTAATTTTTTACGGAGTGATTTAAGAAGTGATTTTAGAGATTACTCGAACGCTTTCGTTTACTCCAGATAAATTCTGAAGTACCTAATACACTTGTACGAGCTCAGAAAAAAATCACGGTCATCCTCCGTATTCCAGAACTTTTTTAATCCACCCTCGCATGTCACGAGTAAAATTTAGAAATTAAGAAAAATGTTCATCAGTGGCATGCGAGGATAAATTAAAAGGTTCTGGAGTACGGAGGGTCACCGTTATTTTTTCTTTTAAGCTTGTACAAGTGTATTAAATACATCAGAATTTTTTAAGAGCAAACAAAAGCGTTCAAGTAATTTTTTTGAATTTTTTTAATTGCAGCCTGTAACGATGCTGATCATCATCTGAGTTCGGGTAAACTCGGGTACGTTTGACTAGAACAACAGCATGGCCGCTGAAGCTATTTAAGCGCGCGTAACCATGCTGTTGGCGCGATATTAGATTCTCATTCTAAGCCATAGGCCTCTTGCCGCCTATTACGGCCAGAAGCCTATTGTGCTTTTGCTCACATTTACCAGAGTTTGCCATTGTAATTAACAATTATTAGTCTTTCGTACTATTGCACTTTTGTTGCTAATTGAATTACGAGTATTTCTAACTCCTTTCGAATGGATAACCAGTAAATTGAGCAGGCAGAAAAGTAGTCTTTTTCCTATTTTGCTAATAAATAGTTTGATTTTGTTTTGATTATTTTGTGATAAATAATCCTATTTACTTAATTGATAATCTGACCAGTATAAGTAAATTTACATCAGTTAATTTAGTTTAGTTTAAATTATACTGATTTACTATGTGTTGAAGAGTTAATAATGAAGAAATGTTCAGGTTGTTGAAAATCAGTGATTTATTTGATGTCTAAAATTATATCGAAATCTGAAACGTTTTGTTAACAATCTCAAATTTATCAGACGTCTTTGAATGAATTTATTTAAATATCAATTCAAAGATGCCTGATTAAGTTGAGATTGTCAACGAAACGTTGCGGGTTTTGATATAATTTAGACATCAAATAAATCACTGATCTTAAACAAGCTGAACATATTATGTCATCTATTTGCTGAGATCTCAATATTACTATGATGAAAGATAAGATTTAACCCGACTAGAAATTTTCATGTACTCCCATTTGGGACCCAACTTGGTTTCCCAATTGGGATCCCAAATTGGGATGTAACGCAGAAACGTATTTGGGGCCCAGTGGGGCAATCCCTATTGGTTCCCGATTGGGCAGTCCCTATAGGTTCCCGATTGGGCAGTCCCTATAGGTTCCCGATTGGGTAAGCCCTATGAATTCCCGATCGAGTAATCCCGGTCTGATCCCGCTCAAAAAATGCTTAAAATCTAGTATAGGTTTACAAATTAAAAATAAACTGTAAATTACCAAGCAAATTTTTTTATTTGTAAACTTATAAAAATGTAACAAATCCAATCAATTACAATTCATTTCTTTAAGCGAAGAAGTAGATGGCCATCCCAATCTAGAGCACCTTGAATTATTGTTGTCATCGCTGACAAAATTGCTTTGTCGTCAAGTGGATTTTCAGGACTGAAAGCTAATTTTTTACTAAAGATTTCTGTAATAATTAGAAAAAAAAAGTATTAATGAAAGAACTCTTATTTTTTTTTTTTTTAAATCAAGATACAACTTGTGATCAAAATTTTTACCTTGAATGCTTGAGTAAAAATTAGTATGTTTAAAAATATTTTTTGTCACATCCTTGGATGATAATTTCGCTGGAACGAATTTTAAAGCAATATCTCGGCTCAAAAATCCTCGTAAAACATCACCCATATTTTTTACTGTGGTGTGTTTCGAACTTACCATTTTTCGTAATCTTTTTTTCTGAAAATAAATTGTAAAATTTTAATCTATTAATATAATTAATTCTATTTTTTAGATTTATTTATTGTATTTATAGTTAAATCGAGTTAATTTTTAAGTTCAATTATTATTATTATTATTATTATTATTATTATTATTATTATTATTATTATTATTATTATTATTATTGTTAGTTTATAACTTATGTGAATAATCACTTACTATGAAGCTATGGTATTTTAAATCATCTTTGATTTTTTTTATCAAAATTTACGAAAATTTCGTAACTTGCAAGCGGAAAGGTAAATTCGGACTTATAAAGGCTTTCATTATCTGCAGAAATATCAAGATCTTCGTGGGATTCATTCATGCAAGAACATTTTTTATGTTTTTTTATATCAGTCCTAAGGAGTTCGATTGATACCGTATTTAAGACTACTTGTCCATTCAAATTAGCAATTTGTTTGCTGATGCTTCGAAAATACCGAACAATAATGTCGTCATTCACATTATCTGTAACAAAAAATTTTAATTAATTATGTTTTATTTAAAAATTTCATTTTTAAGAAAATATTCGAGACTTACCAATTTTAAAAGTATCATTTTTTACTTTTGAATTTTCGTCATTAATGATTAATGATTCTTCATTATTAGACAGCTCTTGAGATAGATTTTCCTCTTTTGAAGTATCTAATTTCCTTTTCTTGTTTTTATTTATATTTTCTTCAATTTTATTCCTCTTCTTAATATGTGAGCTTTTTCCACAATCATTTTCATTAAAATTTTTACGTCCATTACTTCTATTGTCAATATGATCATTCGATGAATTTATATCATTTTTTTCTTCAGATAAACGACGATTAACACTTTTTTTATTTTTATCAATTTTTTTTTGTTTTTTATTCTTATGAATTTGGAAACTTTCGTCGGAATCGAACGATGAACTGCTATTTCTATGAGAAGAAATAGTGACGTTGGAATTGGATGGACTGAATGATAATGACAATGGTGTTGACACTGATGACGTTGTAGATGCTGATGACACACTCAGTAATTTTTTATTTGGTTGAGCATGCTTATTTTTTGATAACTTAATCTGTTGTGGTGATACTGATTGACGGGGATCTAAGGAAAAACATAACCAAGATTTAATAAGTATATTTTTTATCTAATTGCTAGTTGATCATTGCAATTACCTTTATAAAAATTAATCGTTGATTTGTCTAATGTCATTTGTAAATCATGAAGATCTCCAACGGATTTTATTTTTAGAGATTTCTTTTCTTTTATAGCTTCTAATTTTGCAGATTCTTCGTTGTCTGTAGTAAATACGTAAGGCTGTTTTTCCAAGAGTGATAGTCTTGCCTCTGCATCTTCATAGGTTTCTGAAATATACGTTATTTAATATTTTTTAAATGGTAAAATGTATGCAAGAAAAATATGAATTGATTACACATATAAATTTAAATGTAAATTATAATAAAAAAAAATCACATTAATTACAAAAAAATATTCAGCACTTACGATCTCTGCCTCGAATTTCTACAAGATATTCAGACCACGTAGGTAGAGGTTTTTCATTTTTACGGATCATTTCTTGTAACATCCGAGAAGTTCTTGCATTATATGGAGGTGGCATATACTTGCAATACGTAGCATCATTTTTTTTATCGACAGATAACCAAGAATGTGGTACTATGTCAATACAACTATTAGTTTGATCATCCAAAAAAAGGATTAACATATAATTAGGCTTTGCCCTAAACCAAAAATAGAAAATTCTTTTAAGAAAATCATTTTTAGATGTAAGTAAAAAATAAAAATAAGCTTATGAGTGTGAAATCAACAGACAGTGAATTTTTGAATTTTTTTAAATTAATAACTTTACAGTTATAAAAATGAAATGTAAAAGATTGTACTGGAAAAGTATTTTTTAATTTTCGAGCACTTCTAAATTGTTCTTTTAAGTATTAATCTTTGTTTAATTTAAAAAAGTATATTAAATTTTTACTATAATTAAACTATGAAAAAATTATTTTAAGATATCTCGTAATTATTTTTTTAATTAAAAAATTTAATTATTGATACAAAAACAAAAATATAAAAAAGATGCACTTAGAAACCAAAAAAATATTTTTTTTAATACAATTTCAAATTGTTTTTTATAGTTATTAAAATTAAATCCATTTAATTATTTTCAACAATAGCTGCTAATTGTACACTCATACAATTTATAATTTTATAGAAACTTACTTAGTGCCAGAAGACATTTTTTAGAATAAACTAACACGAAATTATTATTTAGAAGGATAAATACTTCTACTATTAATTGAAGTATTGAAAAAAATCAAAGTTGTAAACTAAGAAACTTAAAAATAATTTTTTATACGATATTTTAGTATCTTATTTTTTTTAATTAACAAATCCGCACTAAGCTATTAAAGTTTGAATAATTTTACATATATTTAATAATAATATAGAAAAAAACACTTGATAAACAAATAAAGAATATTAGTTAAAAATTAAGTTTTCAATTTGGATTCTTGATTTACTAACAATATTTCATTGCTTTATATATATTGACACATGTTATATGATCGACTTAGAATCTCAGACTGATTGATTTTATTTTCTTTACACACCAGTATTCACTTGTTTTAGTTTCAGTAACAAAAAATAGTTACAAAGCGCCCGTATTAATGTACATTCAGAATCTTGGCTAACACACGCGTATAGTTGTGTATACTTGGTAACTCACAAATTACAAATTCTAAACAAAAGATTTTATTTCATAATAGTTTCCACGTTGAGTTGTCTATTTAAAGATTAATTTAGAACCTCATATAAATTAATATGTACTCAATTGTCACTAAATATAATATATGCACATATTTTCTCAACACTATGTAAGTGTTTATCAATAAAAATTTTTAGAATTATAAGTACTTTATAATGTTATCAAAGTTTCCAGAAACACTGAACACTGGTATTCATAATAATAATAATAATAATAAAACTGAACACTTCATTCTAGTATACACCAAAATATTCGATGACTCACTTTTATTATTAATTTTTTTTATGCATTTTCATTTTACTACATATGTAATAAAGGTATCACATATATTTTTGTCTCGTTATTTATACTAAGTGAAAAGCCAGCCATTTTTTTATTAACATTATGCAATGAACATAGTATTTTGGTAGAATTTCTTTTGGTAACACTCCACATGTTAAGATGTTCTGATTGAAACGGGTATTGAAAAATTGAACTTTTTTTTCTTAATTGTATTCCAGAAATTTTTATCAAATTTTCTCCAAATGTTTTAAAAATATTATCTATTTGCATAATATTATTATTCTCCAATAACACGGTATTATCTGAGTGTTTTGAAGTTAGAATTGATCCTTTGTACTGAACACTTTTAATTGGAATATTATTTTCTTCATCAGGGCTTAACTGTCGAAGAATTTTAATGTATACTGGAATAGTAACTTTTTCTGTATTTTTAAACGATAACTCACTTAATCGGCGACACATTTGTGATAAAGGGCGATTACCGTTTCGTATAAATTTTTTTAATTTCCCGAGAAAGCTTTCGAACGGGTAACCGGACACTTCAGGAATAGTACAGTTCATGTAGTCAACATCATCGGCAAGATGAATGAGATTGTGCATGTTACTTACAAGACAAGTTTTACCATATAAAATTTTTGATGTAGTAACAAAAAGTTTTAAGCAATGTTTTGCATGTTCCAATTTTTGAGTAGCAAGGTCTTTAGAACACAATAATCTGATTTCTACGTGCAAAAGCAAAAAATGTCGATAAACATCTTCAGACAGAACTTGCTTAAAAATTATTGGACCAACATACAACAATATAAATTGCAATTCTGTCGCTTTAAATTTGGCAATATCATCTAATGATCTCGTTGTACGCTGGAAATCCTGGGGAACTTGATGTTTTAATTGAAATAGCAAATTTGTTAATACATTTTTCATAGTGTTACTTAATTTAACAGATTTGAAATTACTATTTAGCCAATAATCCAGTATTTTTTTAACAATTCCTATGTATACTAAATGCATGGAATCTAAGCAAAAGTCGTTTACCATATCAATATGCGGTGTAATATTAATCAAAGGGGATACACCAGTATGGTGTTGTTGATTAGTTTGATTACGGAATGAATGATCAGTTCTCAAAATACATTGAGTTGGATCAACCGGATAAATAGTACGTCCTTCCACTCGCTGACCCTTTACTTCGCACCGTTCACAGGCCCAATACCCTCCATGTCCTTTAATACATTTTATAAAAGCTCGAGCAGGTCTATCACAAATAAATGCTTTTATCGATACCGTGAATAATATACCATCTATTTGCACACCAACTTCAAGAAGATGATTAATTTCCACCCTAAATTTTCTCAAATAGCTTTCTACATTACTCGGTTTATGTTTTCCACAATAAATTGCCACTGGAAAAGGTTTATAAACATCCGATTGGTTGTATATTTTAGCCAAAACTGGCCAAAACTGAATATTACTGGATTTATACAAAGGTAAACCGTCAATGTTTATAAGCAACTGAAGACTATTAATCTCATGTCCCTCTGTGTTCAGTGAACAGGCCCACTCAGTGAGCAATACGTCACTGTGGGCTCCCCAAATTTACGAGCCGCACCTGACAAGCGCTCGTTCCCGCAAAATTCACCCCGCTTGCGCAAACCGACTACTCGATCACGCCACATGTATCGAATTTTACTATTGGCTATCGATGTCGACATCAATAGAACGAATTTATTGATTGGTTATCGCTCTCGCTAGACATGCGCAAAAGCCTTCTTCCTCAAGTCTATGAGGAAGAAGACGAATTTTCCGCTAATTCAGCATTTTACACTCTGGGTTGACACATTTTTTCAAATTTTCTTCTATTCCAAAATAGACAAATTCACCAGAGTCATTTTCATCAAGTTTTTCTATTATAAAAGAAGAATTGTCCGTACCTAAGAATGTTTTGGCACATTTTGGTAATTCAGGATATCGAGCTCTTCTTAAAATTTTTAAAAGTTCTTCTAATCTGGTATGAGAAATTGGAGGTTCCATTAGTGCCCATTGACGAAGTTCTTCAATATCATTTAATCTGTCTTCTACATCATCGATTGATTCATCGTCACTAGTTTCAGGTTCTTGTTCACTTTCTTGATCCTGTTCTTCTACATCATGTTTTTCATAATCATTTTCGTCATAAGAGAGCTCATTGGCTGATATTTCATTCAATAGATTATTCAAGAAAAAATCATTTCTATTTTCTTCAAATTCAATTTCAGGGTCACTTGAAGTTGCTAATGACTCTGCTGATGCAGACAGTACTTCATTATTTGGATCTTCTGGAGCTGGTTCACGGAATCTTCTTGTTCGTAAACGTCCTAGTTGACGATTTACATAAGCTCGATCTCCAATTGACATTTTCAATTACACTAAAAACTGTACACAAAAAAAATTACACTTCAAAACAATAAAATTTAATTAAGCGTAAATATACACTAGAAAAATTTGATAATATCGAATTATGTTGAATTTTTCAAAATTAAAAGAAAACGAGAAATTCACTTATTTTCATTCAATACTCGATCGTATATATTATTTATTTATCACATGTTTTTATTATTAGGTTAAGTTATTATGATTAAAAATAATAAACTTCCCCCAGCGCCATCTGGTAAGATATTTTAAATAGATAAAGCGCGGAAAATTCAAAAATGCACAACTGATACTTGTAATTTTTTTTATTTAAAATATAAAATTCATGACTGAGTTGAATTCATGAAGTTGGTTAGTATCGAAATATATCGAAATATCGAAAAAATATGGTCCCCGATTCCTTATTGGTCGAAATTAAGGCGCGCGCGTAGCGCGCTATTTAAATTTCTAGTACAAATGAAAGTGGAAAAGAATAATACTAAAAGGGAAAAATAGATTATGTAAAAAATGCAAAGTTTATTAATACTTAAGCAAGTGTTTTGAATTTTCAATTAAAAATTATTTTGGAAATTATATTTCTTTTAATTTTTACATATTTACTTATTATAAGGAAATAACTTTAACAAAGAAAATTTTGATAGTTTTTAATAAAGTAGAAAATTTTTTCAGTCAATCAACTGTACTTAGAACAAAAATATATTTGTTTCATTCAAAGCAATCAAATTTTTCAAAATTATTTGCTTTTTTAAGGTCTGAAATTTTAAGAAGAAAATACTTACAGGGTGTTATTTTTCTAGTCCAAAAATTTTTCTTATTAACATTTAAACTTGAAATTATTTAATCAGAATCTAAAAAGATATCCCAAATGAGCCCTAAACAGACCCCAATAAGGTAAAAAATAGTAAAGATTATAATGTTAATAATCTTAATAATTATTTATTATTACATTGGGCTATCCCAACGCGTTCCCAATTAGGGCCCATTCAGACAAAACCGATGTGTTTATCGTTTAATTTAATTAGGGCTTTCCCAATAGGTTCCCAATTAGGCCCTAGTTGGGAAAAACTATTGTAAAATTATCGATTTTTCCGTTGGGCTATCCCAAAAGGTTCCCAATCGGACCCTGAATGGGATAGACCTATTGGGCTTACCCTATCAAATCCCAAGTGGGCCCCAATATAAGTACTGGGACAATTTCTAGTCGGGAATATCTTTGAATCGTTGAAATCTAAGGAATTATTCAAGTACTTTTGTTTTCTCCCTCTCGGTCTTGAGATGCATGATTATTTTTCAAATTCCAGATGATCTTCATGAAAGTACTAGTCCAGAAAATTCTGAATACGAATCCTCTGATGACCCTGAAAGGGACAGCCCCGATGGATCTGAAATCCAACATTTCTATGAGTCTGAAAATGAATTCTCTGATGATTCTGATGGATACTTTGGCGATACGGAAGAAATTCAAAATAATGTTGATAATTATGAGCATAACTTCGGTAACGTTGGTGATGATCCTATTTTTTACCGGAATATCGATCCTTTTACTATTGGTAATGATTTTGATTCTTCAAGCAACAGTAGTGATGATGAACTCGAATCTACTTATAGTAGTTCATTTAACAGTGATGTAAGCGAGTGGGATAACAACAGTCAGTGGTCTGAAAGTGAAAGTGACGACAGTTCATCTGATGACAGTGAGACAGGACCTACTTTTGATACTGATCATTTGAATGATCCGATTTACGAGAATGCTCCTTTGACTTTAGGCGAAAGTTTACTTAGCATTTTAACCTTTATGATTCGGCATAAAGTAACGAAAGTTCTGTTAGCAGACTTATTATCTCTCATTAACATACATTGCATAAAAACAAATTATTGTCTTAAAACTCTGTACTTTTTAAAGAAATTTTTTAAAAATGTTCAAAACCCACTTAAACGACATTTTTTTTGTTCAGTTTGTTTTTCGAAGTTGAACAATGAAAAAACTTCTTGTCCCCAATGTAAGAAGAAAACTGACGTTAGTTATTTTATTCAAGTTCCCTTAATACCACAATTATTTAACTTTTTCCGGCGTCCTAATTTTTACAACTTGTTGCAAAGCCGATTTAATAGACAAAAAATTTCAAAAAACATTTTAGAAGACCTTTGGGATGGGGAAGTTTATCGATCATTCTTCTCAAATAACGGATTTTTATCTAATCCTTCAAACATTTCATTCACTTGGAACACCGATGGCATAGCAGTTTTCAAATCTTCTAAATTTAATCTGTGGCCATTTTATCTGACAATAAATGAACTTCCTTTCAATCAACGGACAAAAAAAGAAAATTTATTATTAGCTGGTCTTTGGTTTGGAGCGAAACCTCAACCAAATTTATTTTTAGATAGTTTTCGAACTGATCTTCAAAGAATTTTCAGCGGTATCTGGGGCAAAGTTGTAGATCTAAATTCTAGAGTAAAGGTGAGAGGGATCATTATTTGTGGCACGTGTGATCTCCTAGCTAAAGCTGCATTCCTCAATATGAAGGGACATAGAGGAATATTTGGATGTTGCCATTGTAGAATTGAGACTCAACACTTAAATAAAAGTCGTGTTTACCCTTTTCAATACAGAATGAAGTTAAGAACTACTACAGAATCGATACGCGATGGCAAAAAAGCTTTCAACACTGGGAACGATGTTAATGGTGTAAAAGGTCCGACAGTCCTTTCTCAGTTAGTTCATGATATTTTTAATACTACTGTCGTAGATTCTATGCACTGTGTATATTTAGGAGTTGCCAAAAAATTATTCAGTCTATGGTTTGATCCACAGTATAAAAATCAAAATTTTTCCCTTTATCAGCATCGAGAGTGGGTAAATGAAAAACTTCAGTCCGTTTCTCCGCCAGCGTTCGTTTCAAGATTGCCTAGATTTATCTTTGATTATAAATATTGGAAAGCGTCTGAGTGGAAACAATGGTTATTGTACTATTCAACCTCTCTTTTGCATTCAATTATGGGCGAAGAATATTTTTATCACCATAAACTGTTAGTTCTTGCAATCAGTTATTTAAATTATGATTATATCAGCAAGAAAATGGTTTCAATCGCGTCAACGTGCTTGAAGATATTTGTTTCACAATTTGAAAAACTTTACGGTTTAAAACATATGACTTGCAACTTACATTGTTTAGTCCATCTTCCTGATGCTGTCCGTAAATTTGGTCCATTACCCTATACTTCTTGTTTCGCATACGAAGACCTTAACGGATCTTTAAGGCGTTTAATTCAAGGAACCCGATACTCTCAATTGCAAGTTTGTTCTGCCTTATCAATTTTCAATAATGGAGTTCAATTAAAATCCGAAGCACAACAAGAAAGTCGTGAAGTTGCTGATTTTTGCCGGAGACTGGAATTAACTAATTTGAGGAGACGCAAGCTCACACAAATTCTTGATAAATGTTTTATTATTGGAAAATTGAACAAAACTGATGAGTTCATTGGTTTAGTGGAATTCTTAATGAGAAAAGCCAATATACCTTATCAGAATCCTGTTAATGTGCATACATTTCCGCGTTTATTTAGAAACAATATTCTATATGATTCTGAACTTTATGAGCGTACGAAAAAAACTAATTCATCAGTAGTAATTTATCGTGAAAATGAAAATAATTGTATCGGTATACTAACAAAATTTGTGGAAATTTGTTTCTGTGATGGGATCAATAATTGTGATGTGAATTGTGAAAGTAGTCGTTTCTATGCGATAATAAGAAAGTGTCTGCCGATTAAAAATAATTTTCAAGATTCTGAAATCGATAACATGTTAAACCTTTGCGTTGACTCTGGTGACAATTTAAGAATAATCGACATTAAAGAAATAATTACTGTATGTTTTGCTATATTGACCGACAAGGTAAAGGATTTAGATACGTTCTTTGCTATAAAACCTATTAATATGTGTGAAATTGATTAAATTGTGTGAAATCAAGCATAAACTAAATTTAAGAAAATCCAAAAGTTCAAACTTTATAACGTTCATTCGTTTTTTGAGAAAAAAAAAAATGGTGTGATTAATTGGAAAAAAACAATAATAATAATCATAATAATTAAATTATTTCTTATAGAGTGATTTTTATTTTAATATCGGTGTCTGTTTTTCTTGTCATATGCGCACGCAGTCTAATAAAATCTAGCTTGATCATATGGCGTCATAGTTTTCCAGTGAGAGATATAAACCTTTTACGAAAATTAAGGGAGTAAGAAAAAAATCCAAATTTTTGGGGGTTTTCGAACAGACTGTAACTTGAACAAAAATGGTCATGCAGCAAATAAAAAAGAAGCAAGTAGCTTCAAGTGTCTAGTTTTTAGATCTAAGTTCCAAATTTTTTTTTGTCGGTAGTTTTCTTGAGATAACATAAAATACCCTTTCGTGCATTGATTATTACGATATTCGATGGTTTATAAAATAATTAAATAGATCACACTGAAAATTTTAATAAAAATTGAAATAAAATACCGTTTTTTTTCGAGTATTACCAAAAAAACCACCGAAAAGAAAATTGAAACTCAGATCTGAAAACTAGACACTTGGAGCTACAATGTGTTTTTTTTTTTATTTGCTGAACGACTATTTTTCTTCAAGTTACAGACTGTTGAAAAAACCCCAAAAAATTTTTCTTTTTCTTACACATCTATGAATCCTAGTATTAAATACATCAAAGTGTAGATCTTGTAAAATTCATACTATATTCAATTAAAAAAATTACTGTCGTTAAAAGGAAGAGATAGAATATTTATTTCAATTTTCAACAAAAATTTTATCAGAATTTTCATAGTTCTCAATATAAATTAGTGAATTTGTTACCTTGAACTTGTGAGTCAATATATCTAAAGATTCTCAAAGACAACAGATAAATACTACAGGAAATCGTATAGAGTTCCGGGTTAATTTACTCTGGCATTTGGCAGAATTAATTCATCTAGAATTTTCTCGCGATAAGTAGAATTTCTAGACACAGAGATCTGGCAATTCAATGAAATAATCTAGAAAATTAATCTTGATAGCTATAGAAGTTACGATAAAATTTTAGCATAATTTTTATTGTTCGATGACATTTGATAAAATATTATGCGATAAAGTATTAGCATAAAATTCGTTATGCTATTTTCTACCGAAATAAAACCATTTATCTGCAGAAAATTTTAGTTTATCCGTATGAACTCTTAACAGTGAACACAGGGTAAATTCATGTGGAAGACCGTATGAATTTTATGTTAATTTTTTTAGCAAACTTAAGAAAAATTTTCTATTGTCGTATTTTACGAATAATTCTTTTAATTTTCATGCTAATTTCCGTAAAGATTTCCCCGGAATTAATCCATTTATCTGAGAAAAATCTAAGGACATCTGCATGAACTCTTAACAGTCAGCACAGAGTAAATTCATGTGAAAGTCCGTATGAATTTTATGTTAATTTTTTTAGCAAACTTAAGAACAATTTTTTTACTATCGTATGTTACGAATAATTGTTTAAATTTTCATGCTAAGTTCCGCCAAAATTCCTTCGGAATTAATCCATTTATATGGGAAAAATTTAAGAAAATCCGCATGAATTACCAGTCCACACAGGAAAAATTCATGTGGAAGACCGTATGAGTTTTAAGTGAAATTTTTTAGCAAACTCAAGAAAAATTTCCCTATCGACGTATTTTACAAATAATTCTTTTGATTTTTATGCTAATTTCCGTAGAGATTTCCCCGGAATTAATCCATTTATCTGGAGAAAATCTAAAGACATCCGCATGAATTAACAGCTTACACAAGGTAAATTCATGTGAAAGACCGTATGAATTTTAAGTTAAATCTTCTAGGACAGTCAAGAAAAATTTCCATATTGTTGTATTTTACAAATAATTCTTTTAATTTTCATACCGGTTTCCACAGAGATTTTCCCAAAATTGTTCCACTTATCTGGGGAAAATTTCAAGACATCCGCATGAACTCTTAACAGTGAATACAGGGTAAATTTATGTGAAAGTCCGTATGAATTTTAAGTTAAATCTTTTAACAAATTCGAGAAAAATTTTCCTATTGTCGTAGTTCGCGAATAATTCTTTGAATTTTTATGCTGATGTCCATCAAAATTCCTCTGGAATTAATCCATTTATCTGGGAAAAATCTAAGGACATCCGGATGAATTAACAGTCCACACAGGGTGAATTCATGTGGAAGACCATATGAGTTTTAAGTTAAATCATTCAGCAAACTCAAGAAAAATTTCCCTATTGTCGTATTTTACGAATAATTCTTTGAATTTTTATGCTGATGTCCGCCAAAATTCATCTGGAATTAATCCATTTATCTGGGAAAAATCTAAGGACATCCGCATGAATTCTTAACAGTCCATACAGGGTAAATTCCTGTGGAAGACCGTATGAATTTTAAGTGAAATTTTTTAGCAAACGAGAAAAATTTTTTATTGTCGTATTTTACAAATAATTTTTCAAATATTCATGCTGATGTCCGCCAAAATTCCTCTGGAATTAATCCATTCATCTAGGGAAAATTTAAGGACATCCGGATGAATTAACAGTCCACAGAGGGTGAATTCATGTGGAAGACCGTATGAATTGTAAGTTAAATCTTTTAGCAAACTCAAGAAAACTTTCCCTATTGTCGTATTTTACGAAAAATTCTTTGAATTTTTATGCTGATTTCCGCCGAATGAGTCCTTCGGAATTAGTCTATTCATCTGGGGAAAATCTAAGGATATCCGCATGAACTCTTAACAGTCAACACAGAGTAAATTCATGTGGAAGACCGTATGAATTCTAAGTGAAACCTTTTAGCAAACTCAAGAAAAAGTTTTCTACCGTTTAATTCCTTAAATGTTTCCGTGAATTTTCCCAAGATATCAGCAGGAAATCCACTCGAATAATTTAGAAATTCCTTCGGAAAATATTTAGTTTTGGAGAAAATCTCCGAGCATTAGTGTAATCTCATCAGAATAAAAATCTAATTGAATTATAGCAAAGACTGCATGAATTCTGACGAAAGAGTATGCTGGAAACCAAATGGAAATTATACGCTTTCTATTTTGAAGTATAATTTCGTGGAAACATTAATTTCCGCCAAATGTCAGCTGGAAGTCTACCAAAACTCTCGGAATTTTCTTTAGAATTCTTTTTAGTGTCCCCGAGAAATTTTAAGGCTCTGTGTACAAATTAATAAACGTCAAAATCGAGTAAAATTATTTAAAAGGCCGCATGAGTTCCGTAGGAATATTAGCTGAAGATGCTTCATTTTTTTTTTTTTAGTGTTTAGTTTTAAGAATAATTTTTCCCGTATTCCTATCAATTTTTGCCGGACATCAGCTGGAATTTTGCCCGATGTCTATGAAAATTCCCTGTTAATACAATTTTTTGCAAGATATTGGTAAGACCTCCAAGAATTCAATACGTAATGAACCATTTAAGTTTGTATCTATTCTTGTATTATTACGTTTGCACTGAAATTTCTAATATCTATCATGATGCAATCATCTCTAATGTTTTCATCAAGAATTCATCTGAAATTCCTATTTTGCAACAAATATGAATTCTTAAAGAATTCCGCAGACTTTCCGCCAGAATTCCTGATTTTAGGTAGATTTCATAAAATCTATCTATTGCATTGGCCCTTGTGTCAAAATTCACATAGAATTTCGTTACTATATCAATTATTTAGTCGAGTAAGGCTTAAAAATGAC
>JZSA01006314.1:0-17707 GCA_000956155.1 Cotesia vestalis
TTTATTTTTTTTTTTTTTTTTTTTTTTTTTTTTCAACACTTTTGATTTTTATTCTAAATTATTATTTTTTTTTTTTTATTATTTATTATTATTCATTTATTAGAATCAGTTCGAGCGGTGTTGTCGCAGTCGAGTTTAATTAATAGTCGAAGAGACTAATCGATTTAGTTTTGCTTTTCGTTATTGATTGTTCTTTTTTATTCTCGAGCGTGTAAGAAAGTTTGGCTGAGTATCAAGACGAAATTCGTTAAAAGTTTATGGGTCTCCCGTTTTGTTAACGTTTTCTTCAATCACCCGCACCAAGTTATACACGGAATACTGTTATGTGTGTAGCAGTTATAGCTATAGATATAGATTGATAGAGAGGATCTTCTCTTTCACCCACCATCACAATCTCACGGCACTGTCTTTTACTTTATTTTTTTTTTCTTTGGTTTTTTTGTTTCGCGCTCCACACCCCCCAGTTAAACTCTGCTCGGTCTTGCTATTGCGTTATCAGTGTGGGATCAATAACTCTGGAGCGTAAAACTCTTCAGATATCGGCTCAAAGTTTCTTATTATTGTCCGAAGATATTCTTTTGATAGTATAATTTTTTATGTCTTTCATAAGTTCCGAGCTATAAATTTTATTTTTAATTAAATTTAGAAATAATAAGGGGTAGTATGGTCACTTTTAATTTAAGAGACCATCTTGCCCCATATTTAAAAAAAAATAGTTTAGATTATTTCAATTTTTTTTTATTAAAAAAAATTATGAGAAATAACAAAATTTATTGTTAAAAAAATGTGGGGTAATATGGTCCGTCAAATTTTTTTCTTATTTAAAAGAAATTGTGAAAAATAATAAAAGTTATTGTTAAAAAAAAATGTGGGGTAATATGGTCAGTCAAATTTAAGAGTGACCATCTTACCCCAAAAAAAATTTTTTTTTTTAATCAAAATTGCTGACAATAATTACATATCTAATTTCTAAAAATATTTTTTTTTATGAGGGAGACCTTTTAATTCCTTACTTGTAATTTTAAAATTTATATTTTTTACTCAAAAAATTGATAAAAAAAATTTTTTATTAAAAAATGCAGCGCTATCTATTGACAGTACATTTAATTTTAATTTTATAATGAATGAAGTAAAAATGAGTAATTACAAATATTTATGAATAAAAGATATATTTTTTTTTTCTACCAATAATAGTTCAGACATTTGATTAAATAATTGTGCGAATTATTAAGATTTTTTTTTTTTAATTTGTAGGTATTGTTTTAGTGTAGAAAAAAAACTAAAAAATTTATTGTTCAATGACATATAAAAAATAAAAATCAATTGTATCGTAAAGTTACGACTTGAATATCTCATGAAAAACGTGATTCTACAATAAAATCACGTATTGAAGTTGTTCTGAATGTGAAGTTTTATTTCCATCTTAAACTTCACAAGTTTCATAAAAAGATTTTAAACATTGAAAGATTCTCCTCAATATACCTCTTGAATTTTTCAGCCAATACTATTCAATAATATTCAATTAACATCACAAACCAAAACCTGCTATTGTATCTTTAAATATGTAACATTGATTTTCAATATTACACCTGACCTAAAAAGTTTTATTTCTTTATTTTTAGATAACTGGACAAATCGACTATTAAATTAAGAATTTTCCCCAATAATTAATGGAATTATGACAAGACATTAAATATCAGGGATTTTATAGTACAAATATTTTTATTGCAATCACTGGTCAGTTTATTTGAATAACAAGAGTTAATTAAATAAAATATTTTTATAGTAATTGAGTTAAAAAATAATTTAAGAATTTTTTTTGACTCAGGAAGGATAATAATTGTATTTTTTTTTTTTTTCTACTCAATTAATTTCACCAGATTTAGTACAACGTGTCAAAGTAGCACTATTACTTGAACATAGAATAGAATAGAATGTAAGTGTTTAATAAAATCCATCTCAATCTCAAACTGAGAACTAAACAGTGGTTGATGGTTGTTCTCCACAGTGTGGATATATTATATAGCAGTAAGACGATGAAATACTCGAGTCAGCAAGTACGATAAGACACTCGATGTCTTACTTACTGCACACTCGATCCTCCGGCATGTGTCTGAGTGTTTGTAGTCAGTCTGTATCTGGCAGAGTCTGTGTGGGAGTGTGACAATCTAGATATTTATTGTACACAACATATAATATAGACCATTATTTTCCCCTTGTTTCTTTCGTTTTCGCGTGTTCATGGCATTGGAAAAAATAGTTCTCACACCGCTATCAATTCCTTGGCATGATGGCCTGTGATGAGCAAAAGGGTGGAAAAATGACAACCACTTCTTTGAGGTAAAAGTGTTATGGCGATGGGGAGAAAAGCTGAAGTTGAAGGAAAGAACGGCTTTAGAAAGCTTACTGGTTTTATGATAATTAATTTGATATTAAATTGAGAGATTAAATTCTTATGGAAATAAAAACAATTATAAGAAGGTTAAAGTAATTAATTTTTTTTTGGAAAAAATTTTTTTTAGAAAAAAATTTTGAAGCTTTTGAAATAAATTTTAAAGGGAATTATTGAAGATACTGAAAAATTAATCAAATTTTTTTTTTGTAGAGGATTAAATTTTTTATAAAAAATTTTTTGTCAATTTAATTGCAGTTTTATGTTTTTTTTCTAAACAAAAAAGAATTAAAAAAAAACACTATGATATAAAATAGATAATTAAAAAGTCTTTTACGTAACAGAGCATTTTTTAAGTCAGAATTTTGATAAAAAAATTGAATGGAAAAAAAATTTTGATTCAAGAATTATTTTAAATATTTGAAATTTAATTTAGGGAAAAAAATATTGAAAATATAAAAAAATTTACACAACTTTTTTTTTAAGAAATTAAATTACTTATAAAAAAAGTCTTTGTGAATTTTATGTTTAAATGAGAAAAAAATTGTACTTTAATTATTATTTCACGAATTAGAAATTCAAATTTTGAAAAAATGTTTAAAACATTACAAATTTGAAGTAATTAAAATTTTAATTTTGTATTAAAAAATAATTTTGCTCCAAAATACACATGTTTGAAAAATTCACAATTTAGCAAATTATTTTTATTAAAAAAAAAAAGAGATAGTTAAAATAGAGAGGTGGGAGTGTTAATACAACAAAAGCAGTCCCTAGTAAAAAGGAAACAGCCGCACAACCCTCCAGGACGTATTTCTCGGGAATATAACAGCGAACGAGAAAGTTTTTATCATACGAGAACTGATAAGCTGCCCTCCAGACTGTCCTGAGTCACACTTCCGGTCTTTCTAAATCACGTCACATTTTCTCAATGGAAAAAATTTATTCAAGACGGTTTTTATGTTGGAATAAATATACTCGACATTGCTAAATTTATTGGATTTTTTTTTCTTTTTAAAAATAACATGACTTGTGACTATTTTTCTATTGTGGAATTTTTTTATAGAAAGTTTTCCTTCTACCGAAAATTTTACAAAAAAATTCTATGTATAATATAAATTAAAAGTAACATTAAACATATTATTACGTAACAGGTATGTTATGTATTCTCTACTCGACTTAACTAAATATAAACCGTATTAAACAAATGTATGCAAGTACAAGCATTACTAAGTGTATAACAAATTGTAAATAAAACACCGAGTGTAATGTTTTACCATCGTATAATAACAGTAATAAAATATATCTTCAGCTAAACTATAAGTATTAGTATTAGTATTAGTAGATTGACTAGTTTAAGTTCACTATTAAAATAAGTGTATTAGATAAATAAAATGTAACGTAATGCACTAATATAGACTTAAGACTCACGACGTAAGACGTATAGTGAGACGAAGTATGTAACAAAGAAACACAACATAAAACTGGCATGTGCACGATTTGACACATAATATATAATCTATAAGGAAAAATCGATACCGATTGTTGACACTTTTTTTTTATGATCTCTTTTAAGTTATATTCTCAATGTTATTATTTTTATTATTTGATTTTTAAAATTAAGTCAAGTTTTGGTTTTGGATGAATATATTTTATAATCAATATCTGATAATTATTCTTAAAGGTCTGATTTAATAAACTGGAAAAAAAAAAAAAAAAAAAAAAAAAAAAAAATTCTTGACTGGAGTGTAAATTTTCTTGGCTCAAGAAAATAAGAAAGATTGAAAATTTCTTGAGCAAAGAAAATTTCTTCTTGCTCCAAAATAACTTTTGTCTTCCTTAAAATTTTCTTAATAATAATTGTTAGAAAAATTAAAAGCGATGCCGCCTTATTAAACAAAATTTTATTAACTATATGCAATATTTAGGATGAAACTCCGTTCAACCATTCTAAGGCTTATTTAAAATGATAAATTTTTAGTAAATGATTAGCAAATTTAATTTACGTCAAAAATAATGCATTTTATATAATAAGCCTTATGATGGTTACGTGAAATTTCATTGCAAAAAATTAATAAAATTATTTGATAGACAAATTTGTTAAACCAAAAAAATATTTAAAGTTCCTCTAAAAAATTGATTACACAAATTCAAGATTTTGGCTCTTAAGTCAAGTTGATTTTTTGATTAGTGTATCATCAATAAATAAATCAGACCGTTAAAAAGGACAAATTCATATGAAGACTTTTCTGATGGGTATTAAATTTGACTACAAAAATTTTTTTTTAAATAAAAATATATCCATCACAAAATTTTGCTTATTACATGGATTAATATTTAATATATAATTAAATTGATGTGTGAAAAAAAAAATAAAAAAAAACAAAAAACAAATTTTATCTAGCGTGAAATTCTAATCTATTTATTATTACTCCGAAAAATGATCGTAATAAATTAATTGACGCGGAAAATCATATAAAACTCCGAAAGAGTATGAATTCAAGTCAAAATTTTTACAATAATACTAAATTTAACTTTAAAAAAATTATTTTGTCAAATAAATAAGCCGGAGACGAAACTTTCCTCATTCTGTTCGTCATAAAGATAATAACTATGAAATTATTACTATTATTATACTATATATTCGGACATACGATAGTAAAGTATATTTACGTGACGTGATTTAATGCGTGAATACCGTGCTTACGTTTAATAAAATGACGTGATATGACAGACGTTAACTAACGCAAACAGATCGAGACAACTCATATCATAACACACGATGTACTCGCATATAATAATTAAATACGTGTAATTTAACGGATGAATAGAAATAAAATCAGAATACTATGAAGGTTAAAAAACAATAGTAATGCAATATAATTTTAATGAATAAATAAACTCGTTTAGGTGACTAAGGCTGAGAGGAAAATGTAAACTTTACGTTCAGTTTGTAAGAAAATATATTTAACCAAACGAAGTCATAGTAAACAAATTACGTAACCCATAATTCTCGGGTCAAGTTGAAGGAAGTTCGTCTTATAAAAGGATGTGTGTGTTTTTTATTTTATCAGTTTTTATAAATATATTTTCTCAGCTGTCGCAGAAATACTTTTATCTCTATTTTCTTTCTGGCTGTGTCTTTCAGTCAGTGTCTTCTGCAACCACTCTAACCACACTGATTTGTGGGTTTCAACCCTCATTCTTGTCTACGGCTCGACTTATTGTCTCTACTACTACTGTGCTCTATTAAACTTTACGGTCAGGATATTTTATTTATTTTTATTTTTTTATTGAAATAAAAAATATTTTTTTTTTGTGAAAAATTAAAATTTAATTAATTATTGGTAGCAAAAAAATTTTATTTCAAAATATTATTATTATTATTATTGAAAAAATTAAAAAAAAAAAAAAAAGAATTAAAAAAATTTTTGTAACAAAAATTAAAAAAAACAATCCAAAGGATAAAAAAAATTAAAATTAAAAAATTGAAAAAAAAAAAAAAATTAATAAAGATTTAATTAAAAATTTTTCGTAAAAAAAAATTAATTGAAAACTTATTGAAATAAAAAAATTTAATAAAAGATAAATATATTTTTACTAAAAAAAAAATCTAACAGTAAAAAAAACGAAAAATAATTGAAAAAAAAAATTTAATAATGTTTTTGACAAATTGTCGCTAAAATAAATAATTTAAAAAATTCTTCGTAAAAAAAAAAATTTTTTTTTATTTACAAAATAAAATTTAAAGGATCGAAAAAAAATTCAGTAAAGTTCCAATTGAATTGTTACCGAAAAAAAAAAAAAAATAAGTAAAGAAAAAAAATTATGTAAGTATAATAACAGGTGAATAAACTTTAATATAAACAGTAGATTGATAGGTTTATATTAATTAAAACAGGAGTACATTATACTGTAAACATTGAAATACTTTAGGGTCAACCGTTTTCCAGATTTTTTTGTGAATTTTTCGAGTAGTTTTTTCCGTGTACCTATACATTAACTCTCATAGCATTAGTAAAAAGTTATTTTAAATACGAAAAGCATCTACATACAATTAAATATGTAATTATTCAAGGAATTGCGTGATAACAAACACAGGCGAAACGAAGCTAACTTAAGCAATCAATCACTCGTGTCCTTACCCTGCATATTTTAAAAATATTTATAAATAACTAAAGGGATTTTATCTAAAAGATACGAAGCAAGCGATCTTCATAAATATTTTATTCCCCGCGAAAAGGCAAACTGTCAAAAAAAAAAAAAAAAGCGATAAGAGTTAAGTAGTTTTATCGGTACATCGTTCAGCATAACACTTTTCAAGGGAACCCAATGGAGCAGAGTATGAATACCTCTCAAAAAAACACGTTCCAAAAAATGACATCAAAGAGTTAAAAATTGTCATAAAAGTATTTTAAAATTGTCTTAAAAGTATCCTAAAATTGTCATAAAAGTGTCCTAAAATTGTCATAAAAGTATCCAAAAATTGTCATAAAAGTATCCAAAAATTTTCATAAAAGTACTTTTTACAACATTTTTTCTCCGAGTAATTGCGACAATATTAATCTAAAATCAAAATTTCATTTCGGCTCGGTGTCATAAATTTGTCCTAAATTGTGTCACGTTTAGGATCCTAAGCTTATGACTCTTTTAGGACAATATTAGGACATTTTCTTTTTACACAGGAATTACCCTCTTCAAAATTATATTCTCGGTTCAAGAATTTCTCTCTCAAATCAAGTTAATTTTCTTTTCTGTGTAGTTTAACAAAAATTTTTTTTTACGTTTCATCCCCGGAGAAAGCCGGAATATAATCACTCTAGCATTGTAGGACCTTTTTTTTAGCGCCGTCGGAGATCGCGTCTAACCCGGAAAAAAATTCAATTTTTTTCTTAAAAAATTTTACTGTATATTCTTAAAACATGTATCAACATACCCTTAAAATTTCAAAACAATTCATCCAGGAGACAGCAAGGAACTTTGTAATAATTTTTCCCACTATTTTATGGTACTAATTTATGAAAAATTACTAAAAAACATTGAAAACTTTTTCGTAATTAAAAAAGTGGAATATTTTTATTTAATTACTAAAAGAACTGTTCACAATTCCCCGGATTAAAAACTTAAAACGAATTTAACTCTCAAAAGTAATTAAAAACAAAGTAACCATGCACCTAAATAAAAATCTCCTTGTCAACTTTGAATGAAAAATGATAATAAAAAAATTTTGTTTCAGCGTAATCATGAGACTGTCAAGCTTACTGTTGATCAGTCTCCTGCTGAGACTGAGTAACAGCCAAGAGCCATGGGACTGCGGGCCGCCTTGCAAGTGTAAATGGGTCTCAGGAAAAAAAACGGCGGACTGTACGCAGCAGAACTTTACGCACATCCCCAGTTACTTATTACCCGACACTCAAAACCTGGACCTGACTCAAAACCACATAAGCCACGTGCAAGAGGGTGCATTCACCCGAGTGGGTCTGGTAAACCTCCACAAGCTAGTGATGCGTCATTGCGGGATCCACACGATCCACTCCGGAGCATTTAACGGGTTAAAAATAGTAATCGAGGTTGATTTATCCGGGAATCATATAACGAATTTGATGCCGGGTACATTTATGGAGACACAGAAGCTGCGCGTGCTTCTGCTTAATCACAATTCCCTAAAGTCACTCGACGACGGTCTCTTCCACGATCTGGAGCACCTGCAGCGCGTTGAGATATCGCAAAATCGTCTGGAACGTATTGCAGAAAATACATTTAAAAATCTCCCGGGACTTCTAACTCTTGCGCTTAATGACAATAATATAACGAGCGTAAAGCTCGCGACCTTTGAAAACCTACCTAAATTAGGTAGTCTTGAATTACGAAACAACCCATGGCACTGTAATTGTCATTTGAAGAAATTTCGTAATTGGACGCTGGAGCGTAAGTTGTACACAAAAGGGACAACTTGTTTTCTTCCAGAAGCCCTGGAAGGTAAAGGATGGGATGAAGTTGATTCTGATGAGTTCGCTTGTCGTCCAAAAATACTTTCAATAGGCGCGTATCCACAAATCGGGGTTGGGGACACTGTTACAATGTGGTGCCATGCCTTAGGAATACCAAGGCCTCAATTGTCCTGGGTCCATCGGTCACGAGTTTTAAATAATTCAACGAAACGACAGACCAGCGATCGTGGCTACTATTTACTCGAGGGCCACGATTGGTTGAATTTAACGATAACAGACGTTATTCCCTACGACAAAGGGGAGTATATTTGTATCGCTAAAAGCCCTGGAGGAAGTGTTGAGAGAAATCTCACTCTGGCTATTGCCGGTGATGTTGATAGCGGAAAAACTAGCTTAATTAGCTTACCGTTGGCGCTGGGACTTGGTGTCACGTTGTTGATATTTTTATTGTTCTTCTTAACTGTTTGTACGTGGTACTGGCGGAGAAAGAAGAGACACGAGGGTGAAAAGAGTGCCGATGTCACGTCTTTGGAGCATCATGGATTGGGTGAACAAGAGAAATCACTCATTACTGCAATTAATCCTGTTGTTAAACCGCCCAGGAGGTACGAAGCTCCGTCCGTCACGTCTCATGGTACTGAGATGACTGAGCTTAATCGCACACTGCTTGACAACGATTCTGTTTTCGGTCAGTACACTGCCTTTCTTACCAAATGCGATATTAAATAATAGTTTATGTTAATATTGTTGTAGATTCTAAGGTTTTTGTATATACGCTTATAAATATTGCATTTATATTCGATAAAATTGGGTAAAACGAACTTCTTTAGTGACCAAATTTTTTTTTTTTTTTTTTTTTTTTTTTTGTTTCACGACCCATGATATAAAGCATGGATAAAACAAGATGACATTGAATATCATCTCAGATTATACTCAGTGATTTCTATAGTAAAAAAAATTTTAAATAGTAACTAGAAAAATTTATAATATACTGCGTGATATCTGGATTATACTCACTGCAATCTGGATTATACTCATTATAATCTAGATCATATTCATTATAATCCGGATTATACTCATTATTATCTGGATTACACTAATTATAATCTGGATTATACCCATTACAATCTGGATTATACTCATTATAATCTAGATTATACTGATCATAATCTGGATTATACTTATTACAATCTGGATTATACTCATTGTAATCTGGATTATACTCATTAAAATCTGGATTATAATCCTTACATTAAAAAAATGATTTTTTAAAACTTGCGTTTACAATTTTCTTCAATTTTTACATCTGGAAATTTTTTATACTTTTTTATTGCTATTATTTAATTGTTATAAAATTATAAAAAATTATTAAATGTCTTTCAAGTTCAAAATTATTAAATATTACATAATTTTAATAATAGCAGCCATCAATAAAAAATTTTTAATCGATAAAATTAACTCTTTGATTTATTAATTGAAAAAGATCAATAATTTTCTAAATAAAAATTTTTTTTTTAGACTCAATTATTATTTCTGCAAAGTAAAATTTTTTATAAAATAAGTTATTCGTTTTTTTAATTCCAGAAGAATTTTTTTCAAAATTTTAATATTACTCAGCGCTTCAAGTATAAATTTTTTTTGCTATTATTAAAGATTAAATATTTAAAAAATAAATTATCCTCATTAAATTTTATTATTTGAAAAGCTCATTTTATCCAAGATTAAATTTTTTCTAGTATTAAAATATTTGATGATTAAAAACAAAATGATAGCTGTAAAAAAGCTATTTTTTTAAAGAAATTCGTTTTATCCAGGATTTTTTTATGCTTAAAAATAAACTCATTAAATTAAGTATAATTAAACAAGGAAATTGCAGAGATCCTTTAAATAAAATCACGTAATAAAGTTGTTCAGAGTTAAGAGAAATAAACCCGATTTGCCGAAGGTTCAAAGAACAGCATAAATTACCTAGCAAAAAGTATTAATATGCAATGCATCAATCGATCATTACATCATTCTATGATCGATGCGCGTGCCACAATACGCGTATTAATTTTCTAGTCATGTAAAAACTATAAATAAGCTTAGTACAGTAGCTAGTGAGTTTTTTTTATTGATTTTTATTTATTTATTTATTCAATTTTTTAAAATAGAGCTTTAAAACTTAAAATTTATAAAAACAAAAATTCAATGACTGGTAAAGTGCCTCATAAAAAAATCACTAAAAAAAACACACTTACACACAAATAAAATAATTTTATTTTAATTACATTAGAGTAAAGGCTCCAAATATTGACCAGTTAAGATAAAATTAACATAAATACATTATTCGTAAACTTATTGGAAGAGTTTATGAGCTGAAACGAGTGTTTTACGTTTTTTTTATAGTTTTAACTTACAAACTATGATAATTTTGTTTATAAAATACATAATAATAAACATTTAATTGTAATAATTAATGTTACAGCCGATTGCTCCGAATATTGACCACTACGCACTAAATATTGACCGCCTTTTTACGTTTTGCGCAGTTTTAAGTTGAATGGCGAAAAATAAATTTTTTTCTTTTATACACCAGTAGCTAGTATAATCCAGATTATAATCAGTATAATCCAGATTATAATCAGTATAATCCAGATTATAATCAGTATAATCCAGATTATAATCAGTATAATCCAGATTATAATCAGTATAATCCAGATTATAATCAGTATAATCCAGATTATAATCAGTATAATCCAGATTACAATCAGTATAATCCAGATTATAATCAGTATAATCCTCAGATAGTAGCTAGTATAATCCAGATTATAATGAGTATAATTCAGATAGTAGCTAGTATAATCCAGATTATAATGAGTATAATTCAGATAGTAGCTAGTATAATCCAGATTATAATGAGTATAATTCAGATAGTAGCTAGTATAATCCAGATTATAATGAGTATAATTCAGATAGTAGCTAGTATAATCCAGATTATAATGAGTATAATTCAGATAGTAGCTAGTATAATCCAGATTATAATGAGTATAATTCAGATAGTAGCTAGTATAATCCAGATTATTATGGGTATAATCCAGATTATTATGAGTATAATCTAGATTATAATGAGTATAATCCAGATTATAATAAATATAATTCAGATAGTAGCTAGTATAATCCAGATTATAATGAGTATAATTCAGATAGTAGCTAGTATAATCCAGATTATAATGAGTATAATTCAGATAGTAGCTAGTATAATCCAGATTATAATGAGTATAATTCAGATAGTAGCTAGTATAATCCAGATTATAATGAGTATAATTCAGATAGTAGCTAGTATAATCCAGATTATAATGAGTATAATTCAGATAGTAGCTAGTATAATCCAGATTATAATGAGTATAATCCAGATTATAATGAGTATAATCCAGATTATAATGAGTATAATCCAGATTATAATGAGTATAATCCAGATTATAATGAGTATAATCCAGATTATAATGAGTATAATCCAGATTATAATGAGTATAATCCAGATTTCACGCAGCATAATCTGGATTTTTTTTACCAACTATCTGAAAATTTTTTTCACCACAGATATTACTGAGTATAATCTGAGATGATATCCAGTGTCATCTTTTTTTTCCGTGTACTTGGTTGGCAAGTATTTACGTTTTGCGCAATTTTAAGTTAAATGGCAAAGAAAAATTTTTTTATACGCCCTTTTGATATAAAACCCTATCTACCTGCTGTAATACGCCCTTTTGGCATTTGGATTGCGAAATATTAATTTATATTTTTTAAATAAAAAATGAATAAATTTTACAAAAAATAAATGCTGCCTGGTCAATATTTGAAGCCTGATGACAATTTGTATATTTTTTATTTTTTTTTATTTTACCAATTATATTATTTATCTTTTAAACTTCACAGCTGATGGCGTGGGAAGCATAATTGGTGTGATGGGAGGTATGCTAGACGATCGATCCCGCGCGACTCCTGAGCCTCATATCGATAGCTCAACATTATTGCGCGGAGCTTCTTACCGTCACTATCCCCCGGATTTGCTGGCATTTTCGGGCGGTCGAGGAGCATCTCCAACAAGCCAATCGTCAACCCTCCCTGACACGCGTTCATCAACCCACTACCAGCATCAATCACACCCTCAGCAGTCTCCGTCCCAGCAGCAATCACCGAGAGGATTTTCGCCCTCATCGGGGCAGTATCCGGCAGCGTTTAAGACTCTTCCGCACAATTTAAACCGGCAAATGGGTGTGTACTCTCCGGTGCACCCAGTGATGCCGCGACACGGTTACGTGACAATTCCACGGCGACCTAGAGCACCAAGCTGGAGCAGCGGACCGCCTAGCTCTCCAGTGGACCATCTGGAGCCAGTGTACGACAATTTGGGAGCGCGTACGACCGCCGATGGCAGCTCGGTGCTTTCTTTGAACAAAATAAATAAAAGTCCCGAGCCGGTTTCGTCGATGAGGATGCGGCCGCTGCCCAGCACTCCGACATCTGCGTCGGGATCAGCGAAGCCGCAAACGCCGACTCAGACTCCAGCTCTGACTCCGTTGTCGCCGATGACGCCCCCGCGATCCACTCCGACTCCGCCGGGATCAACTCCGACGAGTTTGCCGCCAAGTTCCGCGCGTTTTCACTCCATCCAGCGCAGCACTCCCAACATCTTCAGCTCCGGACATCCTTCTGACAGATCTGCTTTTTTTTTTTTAACAAAAAAAAAGTAGAAAATTTTGTAATAAAAAATTATTTTCTTGAAAATTTAGAATTTTCAAAATTTTCTCACATTAATTATTTAAAAAAAAAAATTTTCTAGATTTTAGAAAAAATTTTTGCACAAAAATTTGCAAGTAGTCTTCCAAAAATTTAAATTTTCTAAATCAAATTTTTTTTTCTTCTAACAAGAAAATTTTTGTAAAAAAAAAAAATCTTAACAAATTTTTTAAACTTAAAAAAAAGAAGATTTTTTTCTTACTATTAATTTAATTTTAATAAAAACATTTAAAAAAATGTTATTAAAATTCAATTTTTTAATTTTTTTCTTTAAATCTCATTATTCAACCGAGTAACTAATAAATCTATAAAATATAATTATTAATTAATCATAAAAAAATTACAGTAAAAAATAATTTTTTTTTCTCAAAAAAATAAAATAACAATATTGTTGCCGGAAGTCTAATTAAGTCCACTAGTTTACTTAAGGATAATCTTTACAAATTAATTATTTGTAATTAAAAATTACAATAAAAAATATTAATAAATACTATTTATGTTTTGTTGATAAAATGCAAATTCCATTAAAATTGGAAGAGTTTTTAGCAATTTTAAAACAAAACAAATAATTTATCAGCGAAATGCAATAAAACAATTAACCGGTAATCCCAGTAATTATTATATTTATATTATAATATTATATTTAATTAAATCTTAGAGAAAATATCGGTGACATTTAAAAAAATATTAACTATTATATTGATTAATAATTATTTATAATGATTGATGATTAATGAGAAAATAGACAATATATTGTGTTATTTTACTTAATGATTGTAAGCCGTAAAGTTAATGATTATTATTATAATTGCTATTCTATACTTATTATTTGTATTTGTATTGTTATATTAGAGCGAGCAATAAATCATGTATATCGAACACACGTAGCGTTGATTGCGCGTTTATGATAATAAAATTATCCACTTATACATCAATAATAATACTAATGATAATAATAATAATAATTATTATTATTATTATAGTAATAGTCATTAATTTATTGTACATTTTAAGTATTCAAAAATTTATATTCAATTATTGAAACTAAATATCGAAATTAATTAAAAGGTTAATAACTAATTTGTCATTGTCATTTGTATTCATTTCTGTGATTTTACATCAATTGAATATCAAAATAATACGTTTAATATATAGTTTGTTACTAAATGTGTAATGTGTAAGAGCTAATGGCTTAATGAGATTTATTGCTCATCCCAACATGATTAATCTTAACATTTGCTACCGAATTTTATTCATTTAATCATAAAAAAAGGAATATTGTTTTTTTTTGTTCACAGAGAAAAAATTTTTTTTGAAAAAAATTTGTAATGTCAAAAATTTATTTTATTTCTTAATTGAAGAAATGAAAATTTTTTTTTTGGAAAAAAAAATTTTTTTTTTTAAATTTTTGTCCAAAAAACAAATGTTCATTAATACCAATTTTTTTCAAAAAAAATTTTTGCTAAAAAATTTTTGTTCAAAAAAAAATTTCTTTTCCAAAAAAAAAAAAATGTTAATTTCTTCAATTAAGGAATCAGATGAATTTTTTACAACATTACCAATTTTTTCAAAAAAAATTTTAGCTCAAAAAATTTTTTCAAAAAAAAATTTTTTCAAAAAAAAAATTTTTGTTCAAAAAAAAATTTCTTTTCCAAAAAAAAAAAAATGTTAATTTCTTCAATTAAGGAATCAGATGAATTTTTTACAACATTACCAATTTTTTCAAAAAAAATTTTAGCTCAAAAAATTTTTTCAAAAAAAAATTTTTTCAAAAAAAAAAAATTTTTTTTTCCAAAAAAAAAATTTTCATTTCTTCAATTAAGAAATAAAATAAATTTTTGACATTACAAATTTTTTTCAAAAAAAATTTTTTCTCTGTGAACAAAAAAAAACAATATTCCTTTTTTTATGATTAAATGAATAAAATTCGGTAGCAAATGTTAAGATTAATCATGTTGGGATGAGCAATAAATCTCATTAAGCCATTAGCTCTTACAAATGACACATTTATTAACAAACTATATATTAAACGTATTATTTTGATATTCAATTGATGTAAAATCACAGAAATGAATACAAATGACAATGACAAATTAGTTATTAACCTTTTAATTAATTTCGATATTTAGTTTCAATAATTGAATATAAATTTTTGAATACTTAAAATGTACAATAAATTAATGACTATTACTATAATAATAATAATAATTATTATTATTATTATCATTAGTATTATTATTGATGTATAAGTGGATAATTTTATTATCATAAACGCGCAATCAACGCTACGTGTGTTCGATATACATGATTTATTGCTCGCTCTAATATAACAATACAAATACAAATAATAAGTATAGAATAGCAATTATAATAATAATCATTAACTTTACGGCTTACAATCATTAAGTAAAATAACACAATATATTGTCTATTTTCTCATTAATCATCAATCATTATAAATAATTATTAATCAATATAATAGTTAATATTTTTTTAAATGTCACCGATATTTTCTCTAAGATTTAATTAAATATAATATTATAATATAAATATAATAATTACTGGGATTACCGGTTAATTGTTTTATTGCATTTCGCTGATAAATTATTTGTTTTGTTTTAAAATTGCTAAAAACTCTTCCAATTTTAATGGAATTTGCATTTTATCAACAAAACATAAATAGTATTTATTAATATTTTTTATTGTAATTTTTAATTACAAATAATTAATTTGTAAAGATTATCCTTAAGTAAACTAGTGGACTTAATTAGACTTCCGGCAACAATATTGTTATTTTATTTTTTTGAGAAAAAAAAATTATTTTTTACTGTAATTTTTTTATGATTAATTAATAATTATATTTTATAGATTTATTAGTTACTCGGTTGAATAATGAGATTTAAAGAAAAAAATTAAAAAATTGAATTTTAATAACATTTTTTTAAATGTTTTTATTAAAATTAAATTAATAGTAAGAAAAAAATCTTCTTTTTTTTAAGTTTAAAAAATTTGTTAAGATTTTTTTTTTTTACAAAAATTTTCTTGTTAGAAGAAAAAAAAATTTGATTTAGAAAATTTAAATTTTTGGAAGACTACTTGCAAATTTTTGTGCAAAAATTTTTTCTAAAATCTAGAAAATTTTTTTTTTTAAATAATTAATGTGAGAAAATTTTGAAAATTCTAAATTTTCAAGAAAATAATTTTTTATTACAAAATTTTCTACTTTTTTTTTGTTAAAAAAAAAAAAAGAAAAATTTTGAAAATTTTCAACAAAATAAATTTTTATTGCAAAATTTTCCATTTTTTTTAAAAGTAATTTTTTTTTGTTAAAAAAAAAAAAAAAAAAATTTTTTGACGATATTGAGGAAAAAAAAATTAAAATATTTTGATGAAAATTTTATAGATTTTGGATAAAAATTTGCAAATTTTTTCTTAAAAATTTTTTTTTTCCAAAATTTACAAAAAAAAAATTTTTCATTTCTTCAGAAGAAATAAAAATTTTCTAAAATTTTCAACAAATTAATTTTCTATTAAAAAATTGTCCATATATTTTTCTCAGTGAACCCGAGTTAAAAACTTTCTGTCGAGTATTTTAAGTGGCCTAATATAACAGAGCGTCAACGAAGTTTGCTTCGGTCAATTGTCTCATCATCTTTTTATGTACATACACTCACGACTACTCGTTGAATTTTATCTACACATACGCATATACGTACATATTTATAGATATAAAAAAATGTTAATACACTAAATTAATTGTACACATTGTTGAGCATATAACAAGCCATGTCATGAATACTCTTCATAAATATTTTAAACGATTGATCTTAATTGACCGTTGTATACATAGCGACAATATATTTTTGTAATTTTAAATAATAATCTAAACTAGCAATTTTGCAGTCACTGTGTGACTGCCGTGACTTGTAAACTGTGAACAAAAAAAATTTTGCTTTATTAAATAATTAATTTTGTTAAATTGCACTGTACTTTCTAAAAAATTGACTTTTTTTAAAATATAAGCTCATTTCGATGTTACACTCATCAAGAGCTTTCATTTGAGTACCCACATGCATTTTTCATATATTTTTCATATATACATATATTTGATATATATAAATATATAAAATATATGAAAAATTGATGTGGGTACTCAAATGAAAGGTCTCGATGATTGTAACATCGGGATGAGCTTGTATCTTAAAAAATGTTAATAGTTCACAAGATACAAAGTATTATTATTATTATTATTATTGATATTTTTAAAGATATAAGCTGATTTCGATGTTATACTCATCAAGAGCTTTCATTTGAGTACCCACATGCATTTTTTATATATTTTTCATATATACATATATATAAATATATAAAATATATGAAAAATTGATGTGGGTACTCAAATGAAAGGTCTCGATGATTGTAACATCGGGATGAGCTTGTATCTTAAAAAATGTTAATAGTTCACAAGATACAAAGTATTATTATTATTATTATTATTGATATTTTTAAAGATATAAGCTGATTTCGATGTTATACTCATCAAGAGCTTTCATTTGAGTACCCACATGCATTTTTCATATATTTT
>JZSA01006315.1:0-11625 GCA_000956155.1 Cotesia vestalis
AGGCGGCGCCGTGGCGCTTTTTCTTCTCGCTTGTAGAAACTTTTTTCGAAGCTCTTATTATTAAATATCTTTTAAAATTGCTTACAATTTAATCAATACTTCATTACAATGCTTACATTTTTATTTAGTTTGTAAACCCACCGCCAGGCGGCGCCGTGGCGCTTTTTCTTCTCGCTTGTAGAAACTTTTTCTAAACTTTATATTCTTGTTAATATTATTATCATTGAAATTATTAAAAATTTTTTAATATTGCTTACAATTCACTCAATACTTAATTTTAAAAAAGCTTAAAAAAATTTAGTTCAAAAATGCACCGCCAGGTGGCGCCGTGACGCTTTTTCTTCTCGCTTGTAGAAACTTTTTTCGAAGCTCTTATTATTAAATATCTTTTAAAATTGCTTACAATTTAATCAATACTTCATTACAATGCTTGAATTTTTATTTAGTTTGTAAACCCACCGCCAGGCGGCGCCGTGGCGCTTTTTCTTCTCGCTTGTAGAAACTTTTTTCGAAGCTCTTATTATTAAATATCTTTTAAAATTGCTTACAATTTAATCAATACTTCATTACAATGCTTAAATTTTTATTTAGTTTGTAAACCCACCGCCAGGCGGCGCCGTGGCGCTTTTTCTTCTCGCTTGTAGAAACTTTTTCTAAACTTTATATTCTTGTTAATATTATTATCATTGAAATTATTAAAAATTTTTTAATATTGCTTACAATTCACTCAATACTTAATTTTAAAAAAGCTTAAAAAAATTTAGTTCAAAAATGCACCGCCAGGTGGCGCCGTGACGCTTTTTCTTCTCGCTTGTAGAAACTTTTTTCGAAGCTCTTATTATTAAATATCTTTTAAAATTGCTTACAATTTAATCAATACTTGATTACAAAACTAAAATTTTTAATTATTGCGTATTAAATTAATTATGATGCCATTTTTTGTGAAATTGTAAGCGGACAAACTTTAATTATTTTTTTCAATATTAATCGCCCAAGTTAAATTAATTTTGATAATATTGTACCACGACAACTACCTTAAAAAAATTACTTACGTTTGTTAAATTTTTAATTGGATCACATCCGAATAATTTGCGCCTCAACAAGTTACCGTTCATATCAAGAAAGACTTTGTGCATGTTATTAAAATCATTTGAATTTTTGTTTTTTACACTTTGTTTGCGCGGTGAATTCCAGTGTAATATCTAAAATTAAAAAGACTAATTAAAAATAAATTAATAAAAAAAAAAAAAAAAAAAATTTATTAAAGTATTGCGTCAGTAAATTAATAAAATTACTTTAAATTAAAATCCGGTATTTAAATTACAAGTTTTTAATTTAATGTAATGATAAATAAATGAAGTAATTTGAATTCTTTTAAATCAAAATTTATGATAAAAGTGATACATTTAAATTTTAATTATACTTTTAACTTTGAAATAAAAAACAAACAAATTTTTTAAAAGTTTTTAAGTATTATCGCGAAATCTCATTTAGAAAAACAAGTTAAAATCTGATTGTAAGAGTTTTATTATGAAAGTTACTTTTTCCGTCCATTTCATTTCACTAATTAACTTTTTATATTAATTAAAAGAAAAATCGAGCTTCATATTCTTGCAATTTATTTTTAGGAAATTAAAACCTTCATAACAGCCTGATCGGATAACTAATTGCTTTGAAATTATTTAATTATTTTTAATATTTTTCTATTAATAAAACTTTGTAATTTTTATGGAATTCTATGGACTTGTAAAAGAACAGAGAAAAAACGTAATAGATATTTTTTATATCGCGTGCAAAAAAGTAAAAGAACGCATGATTTTTTTTTTTTATTGTAAATCGACTGGTAGACATTTTTAACGCGTAAAAATTAAACATTTATTTCTCAATGTTTCTTTAAGTTTCGATAAAATCGAAATGGAATTTCGATTTTAGAAGAATATTGATGCAATTACTCAGAGAAAAAATATTGTAAAAAGTTCTTTTATGGGAATTTTAAGATACTTTTATGTAAAATATAAAAATAATATTATGACAATTTTAGGACATTTTTGAACACTTTTATGACGATTTTAGGATAATTTTAGGCTACTATTAGGAATTTTAGGACACTTTCATTATAATTTTATGACATTTTTAGGACAATTTTATAATACTTTTATGACACTTATGACAATTTTAAAATACTTTTATAAAAATTTTAGGACATTTTTAAGACAATTTTATGACACATGACATTTTTAGGACAATTTTAGGATACTTCCATGACAATTTTATGACTACTTAAGGATACTTTTATGACAATTTTAAAATACTTTTTAATTTTATGACAATTTTATGACACTTATGACAATTTTAGGATACTTTTAGGACATTTTTAGGACACTTTTATAACAATTTTAAAATACTTTTATGGAAATTTTAGGACATTTTTAAGACAATTTTATGTCACATGACAGTTTTAGGATACTTCCATGACATTAATTTTGGAAAATTTGAAAATTTTTTTAATTTTAAAAATTTGAAAATTTGAAAATTTTTGAAAATTTTTTTAATTTTTAAAATTGGTTAATTTTTTAATTTTTGAAAATTTGAAGTTTAAAAATTTTTAAAATAAAAAATGTTCTTAATTTGTTAATTTTTAAATTTTTAAACATTAAAAAATCTTTTAAAATTTTCAGATTTTTTTTTAATAAAAAAAAAAAAAAATTTTTTAAATTGTTTAAAAAAATTTTCTAAAATTTTTTGAACAGAATTTAGGAAAAAATATTTTTTTTTACATTTTTTTTAATTAAAAAATTAAAAAAATTTTTAAATCTTTTAAATTTTTTCAGTATAATAGAATAATTACACCGACTTACCCCATCTCTGTACACAACATGATAAGCGATATTTTTTCTGAATCTCAAAACATCAGAATTTCGTATAAAATCAAGAAATAACTGTACTTCTGCATCTGTCAAATAGACAGCGACGCTGATTGTTCCAGGCCATCGTTTACATAATTCATCTAGCAAAGTTATTCGATCAAAACTACATTGAGTCACTAGACCAACATCTGCGTCTATGTAATTATCATACTGATATTCGCGGATAAATAAATGGGTCCGATACGTGATGGCTGAATTTTTTGAAAATTTTCTACAATTATCTTTACTCTCAATCTGAAAAATAAATTACTTTGTAGTGTAATTATAAATAATAAATCTGTTGTAAATTTAAGGTAATTGCCGTAGATAAGTCATTCTGTCAGAAAATTAAAAATTTTTTATACCTCCTTATTAATATAAGGAATTTCGAGCGAATCTAATGTGAAAAGTAATTAAAAATTTTATTATTATTATTATTATCACAATTATTAAAAATTTATTATTATTGCTTACAATTCACTCAATACTTCATTAAAAAGCAAAAATTTTTTATAATTTAAAAATACGCCGCCAGGTGGCGCCGTGGCGCTTTTTCTTCTCGCTTGTAGAAACTTTTTTCGAACTTTATATTTTTGTTATTATTATTATCATTGAAATTATTAAAAATTCATTAATATTGCTAACAATTTGCTCGATACTTGATCAAAAAACTAAAATTTTTGATTAGTTTATAAATGCACCGCCAGGTGGCTTCGTCGCGTTTTTCCATCTCGTTTGTAGAAACTCTTGTTATTATAAAAATTATTAAATATCTATTAAAATTGCTTACAATTTAATCAATACTTCATTACAATGCTTGAATTTTTATTTAGTTTGTAAACCCACCGCCAGGCGGCGCCGTGGCGCTTTTTCTTCTCGCTTGTAGAAACTTTTTTCGAAGCTCTTATTATTAAATATCTTTTAAAATTGCTTACAATTTAATCAATACTTGATTACAAAACTAAAATTTTTAATTATTGCGTATTAAATTAATTATGATGCCATTTTTTGTGAAATTGTAAGCGGACAAACTTTAATTATTTTTTTCAATATTAATCGCCCAAGTTAAATTAATTTTGATAATATTGTACCACGACAACTACCTTAAAAAAATTACTTACGTTTGTTAAATTTTTAATTGGATCACATCCGAATAATTTGCGCCTCAACAAGTTACCGTTCATATCAAGAAAGACTTTGTGCATGTTATTAAAATCATTTGAATTTTTGTTTTTTACACTTTGTTTGCGCGGTGAATTCCAGTGTAATATCTAAAATTAAAAAGACTAATTAAAAATAAATTAATAAAAAAAAAAAAAAAAAAAATTTATTAAAGTATTGCGTCAGTAAATTAATAAAATTACTTTAAATTAAAATCCGGTATTTAAATTACAAGTTTTTAATTTAATGTAATGATAAATAAATGAAGTAATTTGAATTCTTTTAAATCAAAATTTATGATAAAAGTGATACATTTAAATTTTAATTATACTTTTAACTTTGAAATAAAAAACAAACAAATTTTTTAAAAGTTTTTAAGTATTATCGCGAAATCTCATTTAGAAAAACAAGTTAAAATCTGATTGTAAGAGTTTTATTATGAAAGTTACTTTTTCCGTCCATTTCATTTCACTAATTAACTTTTTATATTAATTAAAAGAAAAATCGAGCTTCATATTCTTGCAATTTATTTTTAGGAAATTAAAACCTTCATAACAGCCTGATCGGATAACTAATTGCTTTGAAATTATTTAATTATTTTTAATATTTTTCTATTAATAAAACTTTGTAATTTTTATGGAATTCTATGGACTTGTAAAAGAACAGAGAAAAAACGTAATAGATATTTTTTATATCGCGTGCAAAAAAGTAAAAGAACGCATGATTTTTTTTTTTTATTGTAAATCGACTGGTAGACATTTTTAACGCGTAAAAATTAAACATTTATTTCTCAATGTTTCTTTAAGTTTCGATAAAATCGAAATGGAATTTCGATTTTAGAAGAATATTGATGCAATTACTCAGAGAAAAAATATTGTAAAAAGTTCTTTTATGGGAATTTTAAGATACTTTTATGTAAAATATAAAAATAATATTATGACAATTTTAGGACATTTTTGAACACTTTTATGACGATTTTAGGATAATTTTAGGCTACTATTAGGAATTTTAGGACACTTTCATTATAATTTTATGACATTTTTAGGACAATTTTATAATACTTTTATGACACTTATGACAATTTTAAAATACTTTTATAAAAATTTTAGGACATTTTTAAGACAATTTTATGACACATGACATTTTTAGGACAATTTTAGGATACTTCCATGACAATTTTATGACTACTTAAGGATACTTTTATGACAATTTTAAAATACTTTTTAATTTTATGACAATTTTATGACACTTATGACAATTTTAAAAAAAAAAAATTTATTAAAGTATTGCGTCAGTAAATTAATAAAATTACTTTAAATAAAAATCCGGTATTTAAATTACAAGTTTTTAATTTAATGTAATGATAAATAAATGAAGTAATTTGAATTCTTTTAAATCAAAATTTATGATAAAAGTGATACATTTAAATTTTAATTATACTTTTAACTTTGAAATAAAAAACAAACAAATTTTTTAAAAGTTTTTAAGTATTATCGCGAAATCTCATTTAGAAAAACAAGTTAAAATCTGATTGTAAGAGTTTTATTATGAAAGTTACTTTTTCCGTCCATTTCATTTCACTAATTAACTTTTTATATTAATTAAAAGAAAAATCGAGCTTCATATTCTTGCAATTTATTTTTAGGAAATTAAAACCTTCATAACAGCCTGATCGGATAACTAATTGCTTTGAAATTATTTAATTATTTTTAATATTTTTCTATTAATAAAACTTTGTAATTTTTATGGAATTCTATGGACTTGTAAAAGAACAGAGAAAAAACGTAATAGATATTTTTTATATCGCGTGCAAAAAAGTAAAAGAACGCATGATTTTTTTTTTTTATTGTAAATCGACTGGTAGACATTTTTAACGCGTAAAAATTAAACATTTATTTCTCAATGTTTCTTTAAGTTTCGATAAAATCGAAATGGAATTTCGATTTTAGAAGAATATTGATGCAATTACTCAGAGAAAAAATATTGTAAAAAGTTCTTTTATGGGAATTTTAAGATACTTTTATGTAAAATATAAAAATAATATTATGACAATTTTAGGACATTTTTGAACACTTTTATGACGATTTTAGGATAATTTTAGGCTACTATTAGGAATTTTAGGACACTTTCATTATAATTTTATGACATTTTTAGGACAATTTTATAATACTTTTATGACACTTATGACAATTTTAAAATACTTTTATAAAAATTTTAGGACATTTTTAAGACAATTTTATGACACATGACATTTTTAGGACAATTTTAGGATACTTCCATGACAATTTTATGACTACTTAAGGATACTTTTATGACAATTTTAAAATACTTTTTAATTTTATGACAATTTTATGACACTTATGACAATTTTAGGATACTTTTAGGACATTTTTAGGACACTTTTATAACAATTTTAAAATACTTTTATGGAAATTTTAGGACATTTTTAAGACAATTTTATGTCACATGACAATTTTAGGATATCCTGATAAAACAAAAGGATTCCAAAGAATTAGAAATAACTTGATTTTTAATCATTTTTAATGATTTATAATTCTTCCAATTCTTTCTCTTATGGGCGTTTAACACGGAAAATTCTTTTTAATTCTCTTTTTTAATCGGAGATACTTCCATGACAATTTTAGGATACTTTTATAACAATTTTAGTACAATTTTAAAATACTTTTATGAAAATTTTAGGACATTTTTAAGACAATTTTATGACACATGACATTTTTAGGACAATTTTAGGATACTTCCATAACAATTTTGTGACTACTTTAGGATACTTTTATGACAATTTTTAAACACTTTTATGACAATTTTAAGACACTTTTATGACTACTTTAGGATACTTTTATGATAATTTGAGGACACTTTATGACAATTTTAAAATACTTTTATGACACTCATTATAATTTTAGGATACTTTTAGGACAATTTTAAGACACTTTTATGACTACTTTAGGATACTTTTATGATAATTTGAGGACACTTTATGACAATTTTAAAATACTTTTATGACACTCATTATAATTTTAGGATACTTTTAGGACAATTTTAAGACACTTTTATGACTACTTTAGGATACTTTTATGATAATTTGAGGACACTTTATGACAATTTTAAAATACTTTTATGACAATTTTATGACTTTAGGATACTTTTATGACAATTTTTAAACACTTTTATGACAATTTTAAGACACTTTTATGACTACTTTAGGATACTTTTATGATAATTTGAGGACACTTTATGACAATTTTAAAATACTTTTATGACAATTTTATGACACTTATGACAATTGTCTTAAAAATGTCCTCAAATTTTTATAGAAGTATTTTTAAATTGTCCTAAAAGTATCCCCAAATTGTCATAAGTGTCATAAAATTATCATAAAATTGTCCTAAAATTGTCATAAAAGTATCCTAAAATTGTCCTAAAATTATCATAAAAGTGTCCTAAAGTCTTTATAAAAGTGTACTAAAATTCATAAAAGTGTCCTAAAGTAGTCATAAAATTGTCCTAAAAGTACTTTTTACAACATTTTTTCTCTGAGTAATTGCAAGAATATTTTTCTAAAACTAAAATTTCATTTCGGTTTAGTGTCATAAATTTGTCCTAAAAATCTCCTAAATTGTGTCACATTTAGGATCCTAAGCTTATGACTCTTTAAGGACAATTTTTCTTCCATTTAAGCACAATTTTTCCGATAATTTCAGTTCGAAAAATTTTTGGTAAATATTTTCAAGTAGTCACAATTTTAATTTTAATTTTTTGAACGAAATTTCTATTTGATTTTATTGATATAATTTTTATTTGAAAAACACGCTCTTTTAGGATGTTTGAATTTTTTTTTACAGATCTTTGTGACCTGTAGCAACGCGCGCTTTTACTTTTCGCTGACATTAAATTTAAGGTCTAAAATTCAGAAGTAATAATTTTATCTAAATAAATTAAAACTAAAATGATAAATAGAATAAATAAAGTAGTTAATTTTACCTGAATTCGTTTGGCAGAGCTGTAACACTGGTCGCTAATCGTATGATCACTTAGTTGAACATTCCACGTACAGTCTAACACATAAACCATTGACGGATTGTTTTTGATAACAGCATTAATAATATCTTGGTCAGCTAAACTTGTCTCATAAAGCTCTTTGATAACATATTGTGTCGTATCAATCCACAAGTCACTAAATTTAGTATCACGCAGCGCTTTTAAATTCATTAGCATAACACCAGTGTTAAAACCGCGTCCTATTGCCGGCCAAGGGGGTTGTCCACCTTCCGATTTTTTTTTATACCAATCACTTTGATTTTCTGCTAACGCAAAAACATTTTTACTTTTATCACCGTCAGTTTTCATCTCATTAAATATTTTCCACAAGTCGTAAATGTCGCTCAGTACAGTAATATCAGTATCCAGTACAATAACTTTTTCAATGGCTAAAATTTCTGGTAATATCAGTTTCAAAAGACCATAAACCCCGGAATAATGTTTATTACGAATCCACGATACTTTTGGTATCCATATATTTGCTGGGTAAAAAATTTCATCAACTAAAATAAAAAAATTATTTTTCCTTTAATTAATTAATTAATTAATAGGTATACATTTCTTTCAGCTACTAATGAAATTGATACATTTTCTTGCTTCAAGTCATTTTCTAAAAATTTTTTATTTTTTATGTTCTCTAAAAATAGAATATAAGATTTAAAATATACCGTGTAAAAAAAAAAACTTGTCATAAAATTGTCATAAGATTATGATTTTAAAAGTGACACAATTTAGGAGACTTTTATGACACAAAACTGAAATTAAATTTGGATTTCACTTACTCAAAAAAAAAATTTTGTAAAGAGTACTTTTTATGACAATTTTAGCATACTTTTATGGCAATTTTAGGACACTTTTATGACACATAACAATTTTAGGACAATTTTGAATACTTCTGTGAAAATTTTATGACTACATTAAGATACTTTTATGAAAATTTTAGGACACTTTTATGACAATTTTAGGATACTTTTATGACAATTTTTCGACAATTTTAAAATACTTTTATGACAATTTTAGGATAATTTTAAGACACTTTTATGAATTATAGTACACTTTTATGACGACTTCAGGATACTTTTATGACAATTTTAGGACACTATTATGAATTTTAGGACATTTTTATGATAATTTTTGGAAAATTTAAAAATACTTTTATGACAATTTTATGATACTTATGACAATTTTAAAATATTTTTATGAAAATTTTAGGAAATTTTTAAGACAATTGTCATAAGTGTCATAAAATTGTCATAAAAATATCTTAAAACAGTCATAAAATTGTCATAGAAGTATTCAAAATTGTCATGTGTCATAAAATTTTCTTAAAAATTTCCTAAAATTCGCATAAGAGTATTTTAAAATTGTCATAAAAGTGTCCTGAAATTGTCCTAAAATTGTCGTAAGTGAATTTTAGGATATTTTTATGACAACTTTAGGACACTTTTATAACAATTTCATTACAAATACTTTCATGACAAATTTAGGACAGTTTTATGACAAATTTAGGTCAATTTTAGGACACTTTTATGAATTTTAGGATACTTTTGTCCTTTAAATTAAAGTCCTTTTGGACTTTAGTAGACAAAATACAATCTTATTTTTTAATTAATGACATTTTTAAAAATATAAGCTCATTCTGATGTCACACTCGTGGAGACCTTTCATTTGAATACCCACACGAATTTTTTCATATATTTTATATATTTCACAACAAATATGAGAAATATCATATATATAAAATATATGAAAAAAATCGAGTGGGTACTTAAAAAAAAGGTCTCGATAAGCGTATCATCAGAATGAGCTTATATCTTAAAAAATGTCAATAATTATGAAATGACGTTGTATTTTGTCTACTGATGATATTTTTAATGATGTAAGCTCACCCTAGAGTTACACTTAACGAGACTTTTCATTTGAATACCCACACGATTTTTTTCATATATTTTATATATTTCACAACAAATATGAGAAATATCATATATATAAAATATATGAAAAAAATCGTGTGGGTATTCAAATGAAAGGTCTTGATGAGCATAATATCAGGATGAGCTTATATCTTTAAAAATGATAAATTTATCTAAAAACATGTGCATGGTTTTGAATTTCAATAATTATTTTTATAAAATAATATTTTTGCACAAAACAAAATTGCTAATCTAGTCAAAAATAATCGTGTGGATTTAAATTTCTAGGATGAATATTCCATCGTTCTCGTCAAATACCGAGAGAATGTTATTACAATACTAAAATTATAAATTCTAATTTTTTTTTATGCGCCATTCTATATTATGAATCTCTTAAAATAGCTTGAAGCAGTAAAATATATTTCAGTTTATATTGCAAATTTTTTTTTTATAAAATTAATTCAAATTAATATTTATATTAAATTAATAAATCGATATTGTAAAGTTTATTTTTACATTAATTGTAAAAAGTTTTTTTTTTAATTTGTTTTAATTGCCAGTTTTTAAAATTGAGAAAATTAAAAATTTTTTAATTTAAATAATTTTATGTTTCAGGATTTATAAATAAAAATTAATTAGTTATCAATAAAAACAAATTGATAATTAATTTTTTGAATTATAGACAGTTGAGCGAATATAATTTAATAAATACCATGAGGTAAATTCCAAGTTTTTAATAAAACATTTAATGTTTTATTGCATATCTCATCGACGATAAAATGAAACCGTAAAGGTTTAGTCCGATAAAATAATAATGATTTTATAACAGTAATTAATGATTGCGTTGAATTATAACCGGCACAAACCATAGCAATTTCAATATTGCTACAATCAAGTTTCTGTAAAAACAAACAAAATAAATAAATCAATGTTTGATTAAAAAAAAAAAAAAAAAAATTATTTAATTAAATAAAATTACGTTATTTATTAATTCTCCTGAATTATATACGTCACTCATTATTTTGGTTGGCTGTGGTAAAACTTTTTTATAAATTTTTATTTCTGATGGAACTACAAAAAAAAATTATGAAAATTAATTTAGATGATTTTTTATTGATTTAATTAATTTTGTAACAAGTTATGGCAAAAAAAAATTGACGAAGAAAATTTAAAAAACTAAAAATCGAATTTTTTTTTTTAATAATTTTTTGGCACAAATTTTTTTGTTAAAATAAAAAAATTTTTAAGTAACTGCTAATTTTTATGTCGCAAAATTAATTACAATTAATTTAGCAAGTGTTTGATAATTTTAAGAATTTTTTTAACAAATAAATTATTAAAAAAATTGAGATGAAGAAATTAAAAATAAAAATTTTAAATGCAATTTTTTAAAAAATAATTTTTTGGAAAAATTTGTTAGTTAAAAAAAAAAATTAAAAAATTTTTAAGTGACTTCTAATTTTAATTTCGTAAAATTAATTATTAATAATTTAGCCGATATTTGAAAATTAAAAAAATTTTTTAACAAATAAATTATAAAAAAAATTAAGAAAAAAAAATTCTGAAGTAGAAATTACAAAAAAAAA